>SNQJ01S0048985.1:58975-80937 GCA_010110895.2 Picea sitchensis | reverse complement strand
TCCTCTATGTTCGGTATGTTTCCCTCTCTGTTTAGCATATTGCCCTCACTGTGAGCTTCCACCTCTCTCCGTTCAAGTCTGAGGTTTCTTCCAGTCCTCCTTGGGTTTTTCATTTTTATCCTGGGCAACTGATTTGCCTTTGGGCTAACTTCTGCCTCGGCTTCTTTGACACTACTTTCGGCTCATCTTCTCTTCCGCTTTTAGAGCCATCTGATAAGCATATTCCACCATTTGGATGGTTACCATGCTCATCTCATCTTGAATGTCGTATCTCAGGCCATTCATGTATCTGGAAACCTTTTCATCATCGCTCTCCCGATGACCTGCCCTGATGTTCAGCCTGTAGAATTCTTCAGTGTATTCTTTCACTATCATCAGCTTCTGTCTCAAGTTTTTCATCCTTCGAAACAGAGTAATTTGGTAATCTCTAGGGATAAATTTTGCTTTCATCTTTGCAATCATTCTGTCCCAGCTCTTGATTTTTTGCTTGCCTTTGCAACGTCTGTCAGCTTGTAGTTCATCCCACCACAATGTTGCATGTCCCTTCAATCTTGTGATAGCAGGTTTGACCTTCTTGTCCTCTTCGACGTCTTCATAGTCAAAATATGTGTCCAGAGATCTAATCCAGTCTAGAAGCTCCTCTACATCCAGATTTCCCTCATAAACTGGAATGTCCATTTTCTCTCTTCCACCCATTCTTGCAATAGCCCTAATCAAACGTTTGTATGCTACATCTTCGGCTACAACTTCTTCTTCTTCATGTTCAGCCTCAATTTCACTTTCGGAATCACTAAGATCCCCAACACTGACTGTATGTCTCTGTGATGTCTCCATGTCTTCAAGTTTTCCGTGTAAGTCATGCATTTCTTTTTCTATGGATGGATCAATCATCTGCCTCCCTCTTCTTCTTGGCATTTCCCTCTCCTCTGGTGGCTCAGGTGTTTGTCTGTCCCTTCTTCTCGGTGGCATGGTGAATTCTCCTTTTTCTCTACTACTAAAAGAAAAGAACTTTTCTGAGCTCTGATACCAAACCTGACGCAACCCTCCTCAACCCGTAGGTCAGAAGGTCCACGTACATAGGATCTTTCCCCTTACAATGGCCCGAAGAGCTCTCAGAAATGGCTCCACTATTTCCCTTTTGGGAAATCTGCACCCACAATCAACTTCGAGGATTCCCCCTTGTATTTCGGGAGATTGGACTTCGCACTTTCACAAATCCGGTGGTCAAGCGCCTTGTCTCTCAATCTCCGAAAACCTGAAACAATCAACGCTTGACCTTTTCTCTCTCTCTTTCGGATTTCTCCTTATCACGATTTCAGTGATCACGATGTCAAGCAACTCGTTCCCTCGATTCCCGAAACCCAATTTTTTGAAACTCTGATGCCCTCGCAAGATTTGACTTTTCAACAACCCCTCATTCCATCGGGACTTCAGACTTCGCGACTTCGTGAATCCTAATGCAAAGAATTCGGGTCTTCACCCCACGAAACCCTAATATGGTCAACGAAGTTTGACTTTCATGTCGATAGTGTGCCACCTGTCCACCCTGTTGATTCTGTGGCCCACACAATCCTTTCAACCTTTCGGGACTTCACGTTTCATGATTTCACGAGTCCTATTACCAAGATTACGAGGCTTCACCCTATGAAAACCCAAAATAGAAGTTCATGGGTAAATCCAACGGTCCCTGCGGCTTGAATCTACGGCTCTACTCCTTCTAAGCTTGAACTCCTCGAAGAACTCATCGTAACTCCTCTACTCCTTCGTGAGATCTAACGGCTCATGGGACTTCGCGAATTCTCCACAGAGAATTTCGACCGTCTGTCTCCTTCCTTCAACGGTTTTGAAGGCTTTATCCTTCCTGATCTTTCCCCAACTCTGAGTCTTTCAGAAAACTCTTGCTCGCACTCCTTGTGACATACCTTCAATCACCTTCAAGTGTTGAACTTCCTTCGACTCTGTGCACACCTGCAGCAGCAGTCTCTCAACAAATTCATCCAGGTCACCAAACCTGAATCTCTACTCAGCCTGTGCACACCTTGTACGGATCCTGTGCCCAACTGCACTTCTGAGGGAATGAGAACAAAAGCTATCTTTCTTGAACTTTCAGAGACAAACCTCTGAACCCTTTGTCAATGAACTCCTTGCGGACAATTCAACTGCACTCCTTGCAGGAACTCTTTCTCAAGTAGAGAAACAATTGAAACTCATTTCCCTTACTCTCTCTCTCAGATTTCAAACATTCAACAAGAAATCATTCATACATAGCATAAAATCAATTGCATGACAGAAAGAGTAAAACATTTATGAGCATAACATTCAAAAATGCATACATAGAGAATATTTGAACACCATGAGTCTGAATCAAAGCCTTTTTGTATTAATTCAAAACTTCTGTACATGGAGTTCTTCTACACAGCCCTTTGCTTCCCCTCTTCTATGCAATATGCTCTCTTCTATGTTACAATACACAATGAGGGTGTCTATATCCCGTTTCCCTCTTTTTCTCTAAAACTATCTATTCTAGAATTAAAGTCTATCTACTGTCATTAACTATCATAAATGCCTTCTACCTACTAAGGATGAGAGCGGATCGCTCAAGGTTCGTTTACAATATTACAAGTGCACTCCTTCTTAATTATCTCATTTAAGATTGGCGCATTAGCTGCAAGGTAATTTCAAAATTTGCGTTGGGTGCTTCTCTAGCTGTCCTTTATCCCTGCGTTGGCTCTCTTGAGATGCTCCTGCATCACGTTTTCCTTGCCCCTTCCTTCCTCCCTTGAATAAAATGATAGAGTCAACCTGTTGTTGTCACTGTCACTGATACATCATCATCATCAAACAGAGTCCACTTAGAAACTAGGTCCACATAGAAAATCGGTCCACATAGACTATCAATCTCATTGTCATTGTCACTATCATTAATACATCATCATCTTCATAAAAATGGGTCCACATGGGTCCACACATAAACCCTAACAACCACATAGGACCTTGTGCAAATAATCAACCTTCCATACTATAACGAACCTGTAGAAATGATCTAAAGATCACCATAAGACTAGAAAATATCCTTCATAAGAGCTCCTTATCCTCCCAATTCCTTCACCACCAAAATTGTTCTAAGATATCTCAAACTTGGATACTTAAAAAAAGTGAAAATCCATCTTGTATTTATAGTATTTTTATCCCTATTTTTATTTTATGGGCCGAACTGGTTGAACTTTCCTTAATTTTTTGGTTGGGTTGTTAGACGAAAAATTCATATCTCCCCATTAGAAGGAGGTTCCAACCCCCTAATTTATAGGCTCCAACTTGAAGGAAGCTACAATTTCCTAGATTCTCCATATCCAACTAGAAGGAGGCTCCAACCCCCTTTTTCTTTGCTGCTTCCTTCCTCCCTTGAATATAAATGATAGAGTCAACATGTTGGTGTCACTGTCACTGATACATCATCATCATCAAACTGATTCCACTTAGAAACTAGGTCCACATAGAAAATCGGTCCACATAGACTATCAATCTCATTGTCATTGTCACTGTCATTAATACATCATCTCATCATAAAAATGGGTCCACACATAAACCCCAACAGCCACATAGAACCTTGTGCAAATAATCAACCTTCCATACTATAATGAACCCGTAGAAATGATCTAAAGATCAGCATAAGACTAGAAAATATCCTTCATAAGAGCTCCTTATCCTCCCAATTCCTTCACCACCAAAATTGTTCTAAGATATCTCAAACTTGGATACTTAAAAAATGTGAAAATCCATCTCGTTTTTATAGTAGTTTTATCCCTATTTTTATTTTATGGGCTGACCTGGCTGAACTGTCCTCAATTTTTTGGTTGGGTTGTCAGATGGAAAATTCATATCTCCCCATTCCTAGGGAGTTAGAGGGACTTCCATATACCATTAGAAAGGTATCATAATAGGTTTTCCAACCATGAAACTTTTTCTTCCATTTGAGTTATTTATGTAGGGAAACATTCTCTCAAATATAGGGTACCTAAATTGACGACAAATAATGCTTTCAACAATATTTATATTACAATATTGATCTTGGACATCTATAGGATTCTTTACTTGATTTATTATTCTAGGGTTGACATCAATGAAAACCAATTTCCAACATTGAATATATTAGCATGATTTTCTTAGGAATAATTTAATTTTGTTATTTGTTTTTTCTTTTTAGTTAATTTCATTTCAATACGTTAGTCATTCGTGGAGAGAGTTCTTTCAAAACTATCTTATAGTTGATCATGTTAGAATATAATGGATGTGCTCATTTTACCATTGAAAATATCATTATTGTCACCCAACCATAGGCTAAAGCCACCCTCCGAGCACCTTAACCTTGACAGAGAATCACTCCAGAAGAAAACCCTAGGCTAGATAGCCAAACAAAGGGTAGTGCACCTTTCCCCAAGGATAGCGCACCAACAAGAGTTGATCAGATAGTCCAAACCCTAACCAAGAGATAGTCCAAGACAAAACATGATCTGCTAGCTATAGCAGCTACAAAGGCAGCTCTCCTCCAAATCTGTGCACAAAATAAGGCACTGTAGTGCACACAAGTGTTTCTTTGAAATTCTAAGAATGCCCGCCAGAATGAAGACTGGCCTCTTGTATTTATACTAATTCTGGCTAACTGCCTGGGCCAACTTCTCATCCTGGGCATCTGTCTGTTCAGTATATATTATTTCTTCTGGCCGACTTCTTCTCTTGGAGGCTAATAACCTAATACAAATTATCCGCTTGAGCCAACATGTCTTCTAGGGTTATTAGCCAACTCATTAGGGTTTCTTCTTACTTCCCGTAATATTCTATTCTCATCAGGTTTACACATGGAGGTAAATACCTCCCGCGGATACCATAATATCAATAGATCATACCATTGTCTTTTGTTATGTAGTGTGAGGAACTGTTTATGCAACTAGAAGCTAAAGATTTTTCTGTTCAATGAAATCAATTTAGGGAAGTGTTAATCTAAACTTAGTTGCTCAGGTTCCTTTGCAATTTTTTTTAATTAACCAAGAATGTCACCAACCCAATAGCTAATCAGAAATGTAGTCATGTTCATAGATTTACATGTTGATATCTGATCTAGTTGATATTTCAAGTCCTTTTCACGATTATATTTGATGACATCAATAAATTTAATATCTCCTCTTTTCTTCATCATCTTGAATCACTTGAATCTTTGGGATTAATAATTATTTCTAATGGAAAAGAGAAATTGGTGTTTGGGTGATAAATATGAAATGTAATTTATGTTATTGAAAAATTCATCATTTTCAAATATGCAAAGGAATTGTTCATGTCAAGAAATATTGAGATCTTATGGGTTTGTGGAATGTTTTATATGAGTGAATTTGAAAATATGTTTTGAATGAGCATCCCCATTAACCCATTTTACTATATTCCCAGAAGATTTTTTATTGCACTAAATGAAAAGGATATTGTATGTGGTGGTTAGATCAGAGGATTGTGTTGAAATTTTTTTCATTGTATTATCAATTCACACAATCTTGCTTGTTCTTCATTTCATTTCTTTACCGTGGGAATATTTATATTGTGATTGATGATTGATTGGTCAACGTTTCTTTCCTAGTTATTTCCCTTGATCTACTTTCCAAGGCTGCACTGAGAATTCTTACATTAATAATGCCCATGATCTATATTATGTCGTTGGTCTATCTTTCATGATTAATTCTTCCAGTAATGAATAACATACTGTGCTTTTGAATTTTTATCCTGGTTTAGTGCAATCACTTTCATTATTTTAATTTGTACATAAGTGTACTTCCTTTTGCTTAACTTTCAACCATGGAAATGGGTTCATATTCTTATACCAATAGAGGTGAATTCTTAAATTTATCCAATCCCTTCAGGAATTTTAACAATCTAAAATTTTTGTCACTATAAAATCTCAAACCTGTTGGAATACAAGCTTGGTTAGATATCAATTTTCTTAACCACTGCTCATCATAGTCTTGCTGATTTTTTTGGTCCTGAAAATCTATTGGATGGGTCTTAACTTGATGTGAATTTTTTTTTTTAATAAATGGTTTTCCCTTAAGCCGATTCTTGGAGCTAGAATAATAATACCTTTGTATATATCATTCATAATCTGTTGTTTCCACCAGATTTATTACGTGTTGCTTGGTTCTATCCTTATTTTTCAGCCATATGTCATTCTGACATGCTAGCTTTAGGATTCCTTTGGTTTGGTTTTATTTTCATGAATTGGCTTCAATTTAAGAACTTGATTTATGGTTGTTTATTCCACATTTTAATTGGAATGTTGGTATGTTCACTGAGTTGATTTCAATTCTTAGTCTACATTGAGGATCACTTTTTAAATTTGAGTGAGGGGTTGGTCCAATTCTAGTCAAATACTGAAGAAATTTTTACAAGTCATAATATGCATGGGTTTCTCTATTTGAATGAATATTCATGAAGTTCTTAGTTGCATGTATGGATCGATATTTGTGGTGGAACACATGTGCCTACTGAGCGTACCATGATAATCCATAAGGATAGGAAAGTGTTTATCTACCCTTTTATTTAGGCTCCATTCAATTCATATTAATAAAATGGTCAATACTATGATGGTTTTGCGGAGACTTTTGGGTTAAACTAAAATGCATAGCATCTACTCAGCAAATCAAAGCAACTCTTGTATCACCTCGATTCCTTCACACCCTATGTGCTATGCATATCAATATATAAATATAAAAGGGTGATCATATTACAAAATAAAAAGGAAATTGAAAGAAGTATTAATAGTGTGTGAAGTACAAGTAAACCTGTCGGGGATATGGACATTGTTGGCAGTGGGGCTATGATTGTATGGTACCGAGGAAACTTCATCAAGGCTATGGATACTCACTCGCAGTGAAGCAATGCCAAGAAAAGAGATATGAAGAAAACACCTATGTAGATTTTTTTTCTTTTCTAAAAAGTGAAAACCCATGGTCAAACCAAAACCAATCTAAAGTGTGCAGTCAATAAAAGAATTTACCTCACTAATTGTCTCTTTGAAAAGGGTGTGTTATATTACAAGTACTAGAAATTTTGGGTTATCTCTTTTATAAATTTGGCCTCATTACGGTACCCATGCTTACTGTAAACTTTTTTGCAGTTTGTTGAAATTATCTTTAAAATTCAGATCTGAAGTAAAGTCCCTAGACTTATATTGATAGAGGTAATTGGTTATTCTAGTGTGTCACCATTTATTGAGGACACAACAACCCCCATTTACATTTTGTTTTAAAAGTGGAAGGGAAGGGGGAACCTACTAAAATTTCATCCCTAATTCCTAATCCTTTACTGCTTGAGCCTAATGCTATTTATTTTCCTACCTTGAGGGAGTTGGGGGTTTAATATTGATTGATGATTATCTTTGATGGGTGTTGATTACTCCTTTTGATTTGATGATTTCAAATGTCTTCACTATTCTTATTGACCTATGATGTTTCATTGACATTTGTATAATGGAATTGACATGTTATCTTTTTACCTTTTGTTGATTTTGAAGTGATTCATGATCTTATGTGGATGAAGGGTTTCATGTTCTATTGGATGCCTTGAATAAGTTTGTTGTTGATGATTTTACTGATTGACTAAATCAAACCATGTATCTTACAACTTACATGTTGTGCTTCATGTTTTCATATTTATTCTCTTGTATATGATCACACTTTTAGGTTTCAGACTCTTATCTTCAGTCACACAATCACTAATCCTTCTCTTGAGTTTGATACTTAGCACATGTGTTTTTCAGGAAACTTATCTACAACTATCTTTGATTATGTTTCAATAGACTCAACACTCATTTACTATGTTTTCTTGAAGGCAGGGAATATAATGTTTATGGTGTATTGGTAGGACTTCTTTTAATCGCTTGACTGATCTCATATTCTTTGTGGTTGCAGGAACAAGTTAGCAGGATCACTTTATTCACGTGATTTCTCTATACTTGAGATGTATTCGAGGGGAAACCAACGATAGATTCCTCTTTCCTATACCTCTTTATATCTGTATATTGTTTGTAATTTCAAGCCAATGATCAACATTATGGACTAAGACTTGCCTTTCCCAATCCTCATCCATATTTGTATATTTATCACCAATGTGGTGATGAGGCCAAAGTTTTTATCTTTGTCCAAAAATTTGATCCTTACTAGGCTATCCCCCATCAGGAAGCGAGTTTCCTTGGATTGAATTTTCCTTGAGATATTAGGCTCCTAAGGATATCAAATCCACCTCTCCTACAAGCCTCTCCCTAAGCCTATTCAAATTGATCTCTATCGGGTTCCTCTTTTGGACTTATCTCTCTTAGAAAACCCAGGCCCAAGTTCTATTGATATTCATGGAAGAAGGTCTTCATCGTGTCATTTCCCAATTTCTTCTCACTATCTATTGGAATCAATATCATACATTGTGGTCTAGCGTAAGGACCTATTCCTTGAACTAATCATATTCCTTATTTTTTTTATCCTAACAATTTTTCCCTCTGAGATGTTTAGTTTGACTATATTGGCATTTGTCATACATCCTTTTAGCATCTATATCCTCCTACCATTTGTCACTATTTGCAATTTTGATTTGTCAAAAGATGTGTCATATTCATCGCCTTGGTCATTGTTACATACCCGAATCCCTAACCTCTCTTAGGTTGGTGGGGTTTCAAACTTTCCCCTTATTTTCTTTGATTTGTTTCTATAAAAAATTATCATAGCTAGATTCCACTCATCAAGAGATTTCGAATAATTGTATCCATGCTAAAATTCGAGCTTCGGATCAAAATTTACGGCCTCCTAAACTTCCAATTCTTTCATCCCACTTTTCCACCTCATTTCAACGTGGCCCCCTATCATTGTTTCCATATGGCATGGAACTAACATGGGTGTTTACATGGCACCTAACACCTATCTCGTCAAGCCCACATTTAATATTAGAGCCTTCTTCATTGTCATAATTTATCCATTCCAAAATTCTACAACCTCTTTATGATTAGATCCTTTCGATCTGATCAACCTATTTCCAATACGATCCTTTTGTTGAAAGCCCCTTTCCGATGACCTATTTCTAACCAAATCACTTCCTTATGATCCGATCACCTCCTTTTGATTTGATCAACCTCTTTCCATTATGATACTTCTGACGATGACCCCTTTTCGACGACCTCTTTATGACTCAATCACTTCCTTCTGATATGATCAACCACTTTCTGATCTGATCCTTATGATGACGACCCCTTTCCGATGAAATATTTCTAAACCTACCACTTCCTTCTAATACAATCATGTCCTTATAATATGATCAACCTATTTTGGATCCAATAAGTTCCTTCCTGAACCGACCAACATTTCTCGACAATAGTCAAGAAACATTTTTTAAACGACCATATCTTCGGCTACAAGTGTTGGAATTGAGCCCATGATACCATGTTGGAAAGGTATCAAGTAGAGAAATTCAATGGGAGAGGTGTTTAGGTCATAAAAGTGACGGAAAATCCTATAAATTATAGAGAAACAAATGTGATGAATTTTGGGGGGAAAGGATTGTGAAAACTTCAAACATCCATATATGGGGCTACAAGAATCGAAATCAGGCCCCTGATAGATTTTTGGAAAGCTAGAAGAGAGTAGAAAATTATACCACAACAATAATTGAAATATTTAAGGTAAATGTTCTCATAAAATGAATAACACATAAGAGACCCTAATTTTATTGAAGAATGGGCTATGCTATGTTCCAACATTCATATCTCAAGCTACATGAATCAAAATCAATCCTAGAATAGCTCGATGAAAGATAAGATAGATAAGAAGAAGATTGGATGATCCTAATTAGCAGGATAACACCAAAAAATCCTAGAATAACTCGATGAATAGAAGGCAATGGAAATCGACCAAATTAATTTTTTATTTTTTTTTAATGAATATCATTTGCAAACTACCTTAGGGAGACAATAACCACCTAGGAGTCTCTTCAATTCTTGTTTGTAACTCACACATATTCATTTTTGAAATATGTAAAATAAATTCGAAATGACAAATGACAAACAAAGGTAAAATGAAGTGAACAATCACTAGAACTGAAGACTCTCTCTCTTGTCTTATAAAAGAGGCCTCATTGGATGTAAAGAGGGACTTTTTCCCATTGTGTAGAATGTGGATACTATTATTTCAAGTTATATAAAAAACAAAAGGCATTTTTGAAGTCATAATTGTTTGCAAATACTTGTGGGACTACTCTACACTTGTATTTGTGGTTTAAATTCTCTGAGTATTGATCATATGGACTATTTATGTGCCTGGTATTTAGAATTATTATGCTATTGTGATTTCTAATGAGTGCAGGGATGATGTTACAGATATCCTCTTCAACTATTTGAGATGATATCCGAAATACTATTGTGCTAACATATTCTTGGTTTCCATGAACTAATTCGCTGGTCAATATACCATTATAAATTGTGCTCATCTATTAGTTGTTATCATGTGGGATTAGTTAGATCATATTATTTTTCTTTTAGTTTAGAATAGACTTAGAATTAATTAGAAATATTTGGGGGATAGTTCATTGTCTTTCCCCTTTTTATTATTTTAATTCTTAGTGGAAAAAAGGCCCACATACTCATCAGAAAAGCTATGCCAAACAAGAGTAGGTATAATTGGGACCTACCATTAGGTGTTATCCCTTACCTTCTTGATAGGCCATTTGGACCAATCAACAAGAAGTTATCTTGGAAGCCAGAGAAAACTTTTGTTAGGGTCCTAACCCGCACATAGGTAGAACAATATATTCGCATGTAATAAAGGTCAATATTAATAAGGCCTTTCAATAGAATAGAATAAGTCAAATGTAAGAAGACCTAATAGAAGCTCCCGCTTCTAGAAGGATCTTCCTCTAGATGCTTCTTTTGATACACATATTTAGTATAAATAGGAATCGAGGGTATGAGAACCCTAGATTGGATATTATTGTAATAGAGCTATGATCAACTAGAGGTTTCCCCCTCGAAGAGGCCCGTGAACATTGCTTTCAGAATCAAAGTGTTAGTTATGTTGTTATTCTTATATCATTTCAGTGCTATTCTGGTGATTGTTCTGGTTATATTGTTGTGATTCTTCCATTTATAGCATTTTATTTTTATTCTATATACTTTTTATATATGGTAGATTACAAGTGGTATCAGAGCACTTTCCTCGACAGAAAGTGTGGGTTAATTGTTTTTTCAAGGTAGAGACGTATTCAAGAATCTTTAAGCCACAGAGATCTATCCTTATGAGCATAAACCCGCAGTTGAGGGATTCATACACATAGAAAATACAAGTGGTATTTAAGCGCACATCTGTTGGCCACCCTTGTAACCCCTGTTGTTACCCCTTCGAATGGTAGCGCATCAGACATCACCTGTGTACGGATCGACCTAGATTACCTAAATCCCTCTTTAGATAAACTAATCGGTCGCTTGACTTCTATAGTGCCACCGAGAACAACACTCGGGAAGATACTCTCTAGGACCTGGGTAGTCGGGTAGTATGGCTAAGGGTACGATCTATCCTCCTTAGTTAGTGCCCTGAGATATTGGTCCGAGTACTACTGTTGGACCCCACACATATATCAGAGAGCTATAGCATAGGGAAAACCCTTGTCTGTAGAACCCTTGAATACCTAACCCTTGGGGAAAAAAATATTAACAAATTAAAACAGACAAGATCTCTTGTCGTGGAACTATGTTTGGGTTGCCAAATAACTACACATTTCTCCCTGGTTAAGCATTTGGGAATTTCATTACTACAGTATTCTTCAGATCGGAGTATAACTCCGCAGGTGTAAAAAAACCAAAGTCTGGAAATTTTTGCACCATTACTTGAGACCTATTCCATTGGATTCATCTCTTCGCCCTTATCACATTCATACATATAATTTTTTAGCAAAATATTTTACCCCACCCGCCCCATTTTAGTTTCCTCATCATCATGGCTCATACCCGTAGCCAAGACCTGGAAACTTGCTTCAATACCTTGCAATCTAATTTCACCAAGACCCAACAAGAAGTGAAACAACTCAGTGCCAATGTTGTCACCCTCAATACATCCATGCAATCCTCAATGGAGGAAATCAAACAAGACCTGACTACCCATCTTGAATTTGTCATTTTGATGCTCTACACCAAGATGCATATCCCTACAGATAACCCTTTATCTGACCCACCTTCAGATACTAAACCTGAACATTCCTCTAACTTTTAGCACCATCACTTTCAACGTGACCTACGCCTTCTACAGGTGGATGTGACTAAATTTGATGGCTCAGATCCCACTGGTTGGGTAACCCAAATGGAACATTATTTCTCTTTATACGACATTACATATGACTTGGCCAAACTCTGGTATGGTGTTATCCATGTAGATCAAGAACGTTGTCAATGGTGGCAATGGAGAAAAACTTCCCGTTAAGGTATATTGCTTGGACACAATTTGTGGCAGAGCTTTATGAACGCTTTGACAATGACACCAACCATTTGAGTTGTTTGACAAAGTTGAAACAATCAGGAATAGTGGAAGACTTTATAGTTTCTTTTGAGCGCCTAGCTTTTCGGACAGAGCGCATGTCTGATGCCTTTTTTCGAGAGTGTTTTATCAGTGGCCTCAAGGATGATATTTGGGCCCATGTCCTCATGGCTCAGCCTCAGAGTTGGGTGGAGGATAATAAAAGAGCTAAAGAAGAAAAACAGGTTGTATCTTCTCAAAACCGTAAACCCTCCTTTATCCATCGCACTAAACCAGTAAATCCCACTACTCCCTTCACTCCACTAAAGATACAAAAATTGACCGGGGATGAAATGGATGAACGCCAACTCAAAGGCCTTTGTTATAATTGTGATGACAAATATTTTCCGGGCCACAATTGTAAGGAAAAAAATATTTTTATGGCCATCTCAGAGGATATTTCGGAAGAGGATGTTGAAACTCCCCTTGTGTTTGAGTCACCTGAAACCACTAACATAACCCCTCCTTCATATCCTCTCGAAGTAGAACCGTTCATTTCCCTAAATTCTCTCACTAGCTTCTCTATTCCCCAAACCCTCAAGCTCATCGGTTACATCAAGGATAGGAAGGTCATCATTCTGGTTGATATTGGAAGCACCCATAATTTTATTCATCGTCGCATTGCCCAAGAAACTCATTGCTACATCCATGCCATCAATAATTTCCAAATCATGATTGCCAATGGTGGCTCCATGAAATGTGGAGGGCATTGTGAAAATGTGTGTCTCCAAATTGGTGACTACCACCTCAAATATCATATGTTTTCTATCGACATGGGAGATTGTGACATTGTGTTGGGTGCGGAATGGATAAGTACTTTGGGTCCCATTCTCATGGATTTTAAGGCATTAACCATGCAATTCGACTAGGAGGGCCAAAAATATAAGTTCCACGGCATCATCGTCGGTTCACCTAAGATCATTAGTTCCCATCACATTGAAAAGATGCTCAAAAAAGTTCATTCTGGTGTTATTTCCCAACTCCATGCCATACAAGCAACAGAGACACACTCGGTGATGCAATACCTCCAATCCATCATTTCTAAACATCAAGTGGTATTTTCCACTCCCCAGGGACTCCCTCCTTCCTGTGGTGTTCATGATCATTCCATTCCCCTTGTACCACGAAGCCTTCCTCCCAATATCCATCTGTATCGTCACCCCTGTTTCCCAAAAAAATTAAATTGAGAAAATGGTCCAGGAAATCCTTAACACATGTGTTATCCACCCTAGTACGAGCCCCTATTATTCTCCTATGGTCATGGTCCTAAAGAAATAAGGTTATTGGTGAATGTGTCCTAACTTCCATGCCCTCAACAAAATTACCATTAAAGACAAATTTCCCATCCATGTCATTGATGACCTCTTGAATGAATTGAGTGGTGTCCAGTTCTTTACTAAACTCGATCTTCATTCTGGATACCACCATATATGTATGAAAGAGGCAGACATTCCCAAGACTACCTTTAGAACTCATGAGGGCCACTATGAGTTTTTGGTCATGCCCTTTGGTTTGTGTAATTCCCCCTCCACCTTCCAAAGCCTCATGAATCATTTCTTCCGTCCTTTTCTCCATCATTTTGTCTTAGTTTTCTTTGATGATATCCTCATCTATAGCAAAACCTGGACAAACCATCTTTCCCATGTGGATCGATTTGTCCATCTACTCTCTCAGCACCAACTTTTCCTGAAACAATCTAATTGTGCTTTTGGCGCCTCAAAAGTCGAGTACTTGGGTCATCTGGTTGGAAAGGATGGCATCAGGGTGGATCCTAAAACGATTGAAGCTATGCAATACTAGCTTCACCCAAAGACTCTCAAAATCTTGCGTGGATTTCTGGGCTTAATAGGTTATTATCACAAGTTTGTTAAGAATTATGGAAAGATTGCATCACCTCTCACTGCACTCTTAAAAAATAACTCTTTCACATGGACTCTAGCCACGACTCAAGATTTTCAAACCTTGAAGATGGCCATGTGCACCACTCCAGTCCTGCACTTCCTGATCTCACAAATACCTTTTTCTTGGAATGTGATGCTTCAGGGAAAGGAATTGGTGCTATCCTTATGCAAGAGGGTCGGCCTTTGGCCTTTACCACCAAACAATTGTCTGAAAGAAATCTGGGAAAATCAATCTATGAAAAGGAAATGTTGGCTATTATGCATGTTGTTGATTTGTGGCACCCTTATCTATTGGGGAAACACTTCCAAATTAAGACAGACCATCAAATCCTCAAGTATTTTCTGGAACAACACATTTCCTCCCTGAAGAAACAAAAATGGGTGACCAAGATCATTGGATATGATTATGAGATCATTTACAAAAAATGAAAAGACAATGTGGTTGTGGATGCACTTTCCTAAAATTCTAAAGATGACGAATCCCTTTTTTCTCTTTCCTTCATTGTACCATATTGGCTCCAAGTCGTCCACCAAGAATGGCTACATGATCCCAAAAGTTCACAGCTGATCCAACAATTGCAGTCCAATGCTCCAGCTTCCCCAGGGTACTCTTGGCTCCATGATGAGATTTGATACAAAGGTTGTTTGTATTTAAGAAAACAATCCAAACTTAAATCCATGGTACTTTCTGAGCTTCATGCTACACCCACAACTGGGAACTCTGGGTTTACAAAAACCTATGACAGGTTCAAACGCTCTTTTTTCTGGGATGGAATGAAACAAGACATTCATAATTTTTTGGTTGAATGTGATGTGTGTCAATGAAACAAGGCAAAAACAGTCAAATCTCCAGGCACACTACAACTACTTCCAATTCCACCTGCTATTTGGAGGGATATCTCTATTGATTTTATTACAGGCTTACCCAAATTGGGAAATAAATCAGTCATCATGGTGGTTGTTGATCACCTTTCCAAGTATGCTCATTTATGTGCTCTTCAACACCCATTTACAACATCCACGATGGCTCAACTTTTCATGGATCAGGTCTTCAATCTTCATGGCATGCCGCATTATATTGTTTATGAACGTGACACAACTTTCAGCAACACTTTTTTGCAAGAATTGTTCAAGCTACAAGGCACCCAATTGCATCTCAGCACAACTTATCATCCCCAGACTGATGGTCAAACATAATTTGTCAATAAGTGTTTGGAAACATATTTGAGGTGTTTTGACTCGGAAAACAAAAATCAGTGAGCTCAATGGTTACCCCTAGTTAAATGGTGGTACAACACTTCATACCACATAGCTACACACATGACTCCTTTTGAAGCGGTATATGGACAAAATCCACCTTCATTTCTCTCATACTTACCTAGTGTCTCAAAGTTCTAGGCGATTGACCAAACGCTTACAGTTCGAGAGGCTATTCTCCGTACCCTCAAAGATAATTTGATCATGGAACATAATTGCATGAAGAAACAAGTAGATCAAGGTCGCTCTGAACGTCAATTTTCATAATGGGATTAGGTGTTTCTTCGACTGCAACCTTACAAGCAAAATTCCCTCAAGGTCAAGCATTGTCAGAAGCTAGTGCCCAAATTTTATGGTCCTTATACATTTCTCAAGCATGTGGGACAGGTGGCCTATCAGTTAGCTTTGCCCAGACATTCTAAGCTACATCATGTTTTTCATGTTTCATGCTTAAAGAAGGTGATTGGAACTAAGTTCCAAATTCAAACCAACCTTCCCGAGTTAGCCGAAGGAGGATCCATTTGGCTATAGACACAAGTAGTTTTGGACTAGCATGATCCTCGTATGCGTCAGAGAACCAACAATGAAGTGTTAGTCCAATGGAAAGAAAACTCCAGCAGATGCCACTTGGGAACCAGCTACCATTCTGCAGCAATTTCCACATCTCAACCCTTGAGGACAAGGTTGTTTTTAAGGGGGCAGACATGTTAGGGTCCTAACCCGCACATAGGTAGAACAATATATTTGGATGTAATAAAGGTAAATATTAATAATGCCTTTCAATAAAATAGAATAAGTCGAATGTAAGAAGACCTAATAGAAGCTTCCGCTTCTAGAAGGATCTTACTCTAGATGTTTCTTTTGATAGATATATTTAGTATAAATAGGAGTCGAGGGTATGCGAACCCTAGCTTGGATATTATTGTAATAGAGCTCTACTCAACTGGAGGTTGCCCCCTTGAAGAGGCCCGTGAAAATTTCTTTCAGAATCAAAGTGTTATTTTTTTTGTTATTCTTACATCATTTCAATGCTATTGTGGTGATTGTTCTGGTTATATTGTTGTTATTCTGCCATTTCTAGCATTTTATTTATGTTCTGCATACTTTTTATATCTGGTATATTACAAATTTTAACCAAGACAATTCCCTCTACCTAGAAATAACCTTTTTTATTAACCGAGATTTTTATTTCTCCACTTTATCTTCTACATTCAACTTCTTCTTAAACACCCATTTGTTTCCAACAATATTTATTCCATTCAACAACTCCACTAGATTCCATGTTAAGCCCTAAATAGTGGCTTATTACCCCTTAATTGGGGAATATTACATTAGTAATGTTATTTTATTTATGTCGGCTTTAGTCCATTAGTTGTAATTATACCTCCTAGTCTCCTATATATACCAAGGAGACATTTTCATTTGGAATCATCTTGTATTTGGACATAGTCTCCTATATATACCAAGGAGACATTTTCTATTTGAATCATCTGGTATTTGGACATTTTATGTGGGAATAAGGAGATTTCCCACTCAAAGAGGCTTGCCTTGAATTCTCTTTTCAAGGCATTGAGTAATTATTCTTGAGGTTTTTCTCATGCTATATTGATATTTTGATTCCCAACATATGGTAATGTAGCTCAAGGTCTTGGGGTTTCACTACTACATCTGAGAAACCTTGGAATTTTCACTATAACGTTTTTTCTACAATGACTTAGAATAAAATTCTTGGAGGATATTTAGTAGACAGATCAAGGTACGTTGGGTTAAAATTTCATCTCCCAAGGAATTACAGTTTAGGAGATACAACCATTGTAAGATAGGGTTCTGGAATCAGCCTGAATTGATCCATTGCGGAATTTTCGCTATAACATTTTTTATGTAACGTTTCAGACCCTGAAATATGGAGGCTATTCATAGAAATTAGGAAGGTATCAATGGTAACAATTTCATCTTCTGGTTCATCATAAATTTGTAGATACACCATGTGGAAGATAGGGTATCTGACTAGTCCTATTGACTAGTCTCAAGAAGGTGTTCTGGGTAAAACAATCATAACTTCTTCCTAGAGTATCCAAATGGAGTGAGACCAGTTGCATTAGATAGTGGACAGCCCATAGTAGGTCTTTTATGAGATACATAATTTTATATCAATCATTTTGTGCGGGGCACACTATACAAGTGAGATCTCCCTGAAAGGCCAAAAATCAGCAAGTTGTGGGGAAGTTACCATAAATTCCACTTGGCACATCCAATTTTTATCAGACCTGTGCCATTGCAAAGAAGAAATATCAAATACCTAAGGAAAAAGAAAACTTCATACTCATAAGGGATGAAATTTTGAGATACAATAAAAGGAAGATTGTCTAGTAGAACCACCTCAAAATCAATGTTTAAAGTAATACTTGGACAACATGCCACCAAAAAAGGGAACTTCTACAACAAATAAGCCTCCAGACAATCCTACTTGGACTTTTGATGAAGGTGAAGAAATGTGTAGGGACATAAATTATTTACAAAAGAAGACAATAACAAAAGATGAACTACAAGAGGTGATGGATTCAACGGAAGATAAGTTTGAGGAAATAAATACTAAGATGGATGGTTTAAAAGGAGAGATAATGGAAGGATTGAAAAAATTCCCAATAGAGAGGACACCTGAAAGTGAAAATGTATCCCATGAGATTCATGATGAGGACACAAGGAAGGTGAATCAAGAATGGAGAAACTCCAACTTTGGGTTGAAGACCAACCACATTCCTAAGATCGATATGAGGAAGTTTGATGGCAAGGACCGAATCACATGGATACTTCAGATGGAGAAATTATATGATCTACATAATCTGCCACATACACAAAAAGTATGAATTTATTCTTTATATTTAGAACCCAATCAATTTGTATGGTATCGATGGATTTGTTCTCGCAAATCACTCGTCACTTGGACAATTTTCATGGAAGAAATGATAGCACACTATGAGGATACAAGGAGCAATATCTTCTTTAGCCAATTGATAAATCTCAAGAAAAAGGGTTCAGTTACAGAGCACATTGAGAACTTCCAAAGATTGAATATAAAGGTAACATATATTCCAAATGACCACTTGATTGATGTATTCATAGGAACTTTAAGGGATAACATTCACAACATGAGGTTCTCCTTTGGGAACCCAAATAATTGGAGAATGCATTTAGGGTGGCAAGAAATGTTGAAAGTAAAAATATTTCTATGGCTACTAGAAGGATCAATCCTAACATCTATAGAGAGAATAATGCTCCTTTTTCTAAAACACCTCAACAATTAGAGGAAAGAAAAGAAAAAGGGTTATGATTTAATTGTGACAACAAGTACAGTAAGGGACATAAGTGTGGTGAGAAGAAATTATTCTACATAGATTGTGAAGAGGAAGAAGAACAAGAACAAGAACAAGAACCATCTCGAGATGAAAACGTAGAATCAATTATGTCTAAAGAGTTGACTCCCACGATATTGTGTAATGCATTGGCTGGAATTAGCATTCCTCAAACCCTCAAGATCGAAGGATATATCAAAAATAAAAAGGTAATAGTCCTAATTGACTCTGTAAGTACTCATAATTTCATTCACTATAAATTAGCCAAAGATCTCAATTGCTTTGTATATCTAGTGCCAGAGTTTCAAGTAATGATTGTAGATGAAGGAACTATCAATTGCTCGAGAAAAAGCAATAAGATCAATATTACTATGGGGGAATATGTAATGAATAGTCCAATGATCTCTATACCCATGGGTGGTGCTGATGTTGTACTAGGAATCCAATGGTTACAATCATTAGGAACAATGGATTTTAATTTTCAAGAACTTTTTATGAAATTTTCATTGGAAGGAAAAGAAATTGAGTTAAGAGGTATCATGGGGAAACCTGGTAAGGTGATAAGCTCTAATGTCATGACAAAATTATTGAAAAAGGGGCATCAAGGTGTTATTGCGCAACTATGCTCACTATATGTTCAAACATATAAGCCATATATTCCTCAAGATCTCCAAGGGATCATTGAAAAGAATTCCAAAGTATTTGAAGATATTCCCAAAGGTCTTCCACCCACTCGAAATCATGATCATGGTATTCACCTAATTCCTGGGAGTGTTCCTCCTAACATCAGGCCATACATATACCCTTATGCCCAGAAGAGTGAAATTGAGTGCATGGTTGAAGAAATTTTAGAGGTTGGCATTATTAGAACTAGCCAAAGTTCTTACTCTGCACCGGTGGTAATGGTATTCAAGAAAGATGGTTCATGGCGTATGTGTCCAGATTATAGAGAGCTGAACAAGATCACTATTAAATATAAGTTTCTTATTCCCGTCATTGATGAATTATTAGATGAACTACATGGAGCAATCTATTTCACAAATTTGGATCTTCGTTCAGGGTATCATCAGATTAGAATGAAGGAAGAAGATATCCCGAAAACAACATTCCAAACTCATGAAGCCCATTATGATTTTTTGGTCATGCCTTTTGGCCTTACAAATGCACCTTCAAAATTCCAAGGGTTGATGAATTCCATTTTCAATCCCTTCCTTTGAAAATTTGTGTTAGTGTTTTTGATGATATAATAATCTATAACAAGTCTTGGGAGGATCATGTGCGACATGTTGACAAGGTGCTACAACTACTAAAGGAGAAAAAACTATATGCCAAACCATCCAAATTTTTATTTGGAGTGAATGAGGTAGAGTATTTGGGTCATATTGTATCTCATGAAGATGTCAAGGTAGACCCTAACAAGATTAATTCCATGATGGACTGGCCGATTCCCAAAACATTGAATACTCTTAGAGGATTTTTGGGTTTGACAGGTTACTACCGCAAGTTTGTTCGACACTATGGAAGAATAAAAACACCTTTAACGGAACTAACTAAGAAGGATGCATTTTCATGGACTCTAGAGGAAACTAGACCTTTTGAACAACTTGAAGAGGTGATGTGAAAATCTCCTATCTTGACCACTCCAGACTTCAGGAAAACCTTTATTGTGGAATGTGATGCCTCAAGAAATGGAATTGGTGTGTCCTAATGCAAGAAGGAAGGCCCTTGTCTTTTGAAAGTTGACCACTCAAGGGAAAGAACTTACAGAAACCCATTTATGAGAAGGAAATGATGGAAATACTACATGCATTGAAGAAATGGCGTCCTTACCTAATAGGTAGGCACTTCAAGGTCAAAATAGATCATGATAGTCTTAAATATTTCTTGGAACAAAGACAATCTTCAGAAGAACAACAAAAATGGGTAACCAAGATATTGGGTTATGATTTTGAAATCGTCTATAAAAAAGGGATGAAAAATGTTGTGGTAGATGCACTCTCAAGAAAGGATGAATATGTTGAGGCCTTTCACTATGTTATCTTGATCATCCAACCTGATTGGATAATAGAAGCAAGGGATGAATGGAAGAATCATGAAAAAGTGTGGACTCTCATTCAAAGGTTGCAGTGGGATTCCAGTGCATCAGGTAAATTTACATGGAAAAATGATTCACTATGGTACAAATATCGCTTATATTTATGTAAGAACTCTCAACTCAAACAAAAGGTACTATTGTAATTGCACACCTCTCTAGTAGGAGGGCACTCAGGATTTTTGAAAACCTACCATAGGGTCAAGAGGGAATTTTTTTGGGATGGCCTTAAAACTGATGTTCAAAGGTTTGTGGTAGAATGTTTAGTTGGCCAACAAAATAAGGTGGAAAACATTAAGACCCTAGGACTTTTACAACCATTAGCCATCCCAAGTCAGCGTTAGGAGGAGGTTTCCATGGATTTCATCACAGGGTTACCGAAGACTGAAAAAAAGATTGTCATCATGGTGATTGTTGATAGACTGACCAAGTACGCACACTTTTGTGCACACTCTCATCCCTTCAAATCCATTACAGTTGTCGCCACATTCATGGAGATATCTCAAAAGCTACATGGCAGTCCAAAGATTATTGTAAGTGACAGAGATCCCATATTCACTAGACATTTTTGGACAGAATTATTTTCTTGTTTGGGTACTCAATTGGCTCATAGCTCATCCTATCATCCTTAATTTGATGGATAAACCAAGATAATGAACAAATTTCTGGAAGGATACCTTCGTTTCTTTGTCTCTGATAAACAAACACAATGGTTCAAATGGTTACCCTTGGCAGAATGGTGGTATAAAACTTCCTTTCATACTGCAACAAAAATGAC
>SNQJ01S0048985.1:19138-53145 GCA_010110895.2 Picea sitchensis | reverse complement strand
GATATCGTGGTAGTCAACTCTTCAGACGAAATTGCTTCTACATTTTCATCTTGAGATGGTTCTTGTTCTTGTTCTTGTTCTTGTTCTTGTTCTTCTTCCTCTTCACAATCTATGTAGAATAATTTATTCTCACCACACTTATGTCCCTTTATGTACTTGTTGTCACAATTAAAGCATAAACCTTTTTCTTTTCTTTCCTTCAATTGTTGAGGTGTCAACCTTGTAGGTTGAGTTGTTTTATAAGAAGGAGCATTATTCTCTCTATAGCTGTTAGGATTGATCCTTCTAGTAGCCATAACCATATTTTTACTTTCAACATTTCTTGCCACCCTAAATGCATTCTCCAAAGATTTGGGTTCCCAAAGGCGAACCTCATGTTGAATGTTATCCTTTAAAGTTCCTATGAATACATCAATCAAGTGCTCATTTGGAATATCTGTTACCTTTATATTCAGTCTTTGGAAGTTTTCAATGTGCTCTGTAACTAAAACCTTTTTCTTGAGATTTATCAATTGGCTAAAGAAGGTATTGCTCCTTGTATCGTCATAGTGTGCTATCACTTATTTCGTAAAAATTGTCCAAGTGATGAGTGATTTGCGAGAACAAATCCATTGATACCATACAAATTGATTGGGTTCTAAATATAAAGAAGCAATTCATACCTTTTGTGTAGGTGGCACATTATGTAGATCAAATAATTGCTCCATTTGAAGTATCCATTTGATTGGTTCATTTCCATAAAATTCCTCATATAGATATTAGGAACGCAGTTGCTCTTCAACCCAAAGTTGGAGTTTCTCCATTCTTGATTCACCTTCCTGTGTCTTCATCATGAATTTCATGGTATACATTTTCACTTTCAGGTGTCCTCTCTATTAGGAAATGTTTCAATCCTTCCATGATCTCCCCTTTTAAACCCTCCATCATCTCTTGTAGTTCATATTTTGTTATTATCTTCCTTTTTAAATCATTTATTTCCATACACATTTCTTCACCTTCATCAAGAGTCCATGTAGGATTGTTTGGAGGCTTATTTGGTGTAGAAGTTCCCTTTTTGGGTGCATGTTGGCCAAGTATCACTTTTGAACCTTGATTTTGAGGTGGTTCTGCTAAACAATATTTCTTCTGCTGTATCTCCAAATTTTTGTCCATTCTGGGTATGAAACTTTATTTGTTTGTAGTTCTATGATATTTCTTCTCTGCAATGCCACCGGTTTGATCACAATTGGATGTTCCAAGTGGAATTTATGGTAACTTCCCCACAACTTGTTTTTTTTTGTCCTTTCCAGGAGATCTCACTTGTATAGCATGCCCCACACAAAAAAATTGATATAAAATTCTAAAAATCGTACCAGAAATACTAAAGACTGTCCACTATCCAATGCAACTAGTCTCACTAAACTTGGATACTCTAGGAGGAAGTTATGATTTTTTTACCTGGAACACCTTCTTGAGACTAGTCGATAGGACTAGTCATATACCCTATCTTCCATAGGGTGTATCTACAAATTTAAGATGACCCAAAAGATGAACCTTTTTACCAAAGATACTTTACTAATTTTTGTGAATATCCTCTAGAGTTCAGGGTCTGAAAATTTACAAAAAAAGTTTTATAGAGAAAATTTTGCAATGACTCAGTTCAGGATTATTCCAAAACCCTATCTTACACAGGCTGTATCTCCAAAAGTATTAGGCCTAAGGAGCTGAAATTTTAACCCATAGTACCTTGATCCATCTACTAAATATCCTCCAATCCGTTCCTTCTGAAACATTGTAGAAAATTTCAAGGTGTCTCAGCTGTAGCAGCAAGACCCCAAGACCTTGAGCTCTAATACCATATTTTAAGAACCAAATATCAATATAGCATAGAAAAACCTCAGAATAAGTACTCAATGCCTTTAAAAAGAGAGAAATTCAAATAATAAGCCTCTTAGAGGGGGGAAACTCCTTATTCCCGCATAAATGTACAATTACAAGATGATTCCAAATGAAAATGTCTACTTGGTATATATAGGAGACTAGGAGGTATAATTACAACTAATGGACTAAAGCCGACATAAATAAAATAACATTACTAATGTAATATGCCCCAATTAAAGGGTAATGAGACATTATTTAAGGATTAACAATAACCATGGAGAATTAGTGTGTTATACTTACCACACAACTTAGTGGTGCTTTGTTTATTATATAGTTCTTTGAGAACTATGTGTATTATCTATTGTAGTAGTAGTGATTACTTTTCCACATTTTTTTGCAAGAATAAATTAATTTAATTTTTTTATAAGTACAAATAGTTATAGATGTGTGTTTATTTTATAATTTATTTTTTTTTTTCAATATACATGTTCCTAAAAATAATTTTATGTGAATAAAAGACAACGACAATGACGAGCGAAGGAGGAGAAAAAACAATAGCCAAAAGAAAAACAATTTAATTTACAAACTATGTATGAAAACCTCCACACTTAAATTTTGTGGAGGAAAAAATGGAGCTCACTCTTCAATTTCTCTCATAATTTAGTTCACATACTAGTTTCTCTATCACTCCCTCAATGCTCTGGCTCATAGCTCCTCCTCTATGGGATGTTCAACTTTCTCCAAGATATTTTCCTCATCATTCATGTAGTCACAATATGAACTGGCATCAATTCACTTGTAAATAGCATACCTAGACCTCCTCTTCTTCACCTCAAGGGGGATTATCAAATATATATTTGATATTGGGGAGGAATTTTGTATCCCCAAAGTATCTATAACTAGGGCCCTTTCTAGTGGCACCATGCACATCAACTTTGTTCCCTTCCAAGTTTGTCATCTTGGCCCCTACTTTGGTATAATTAGGACTTCCAAGCTCTATAATCAGATCCTCCCAATGCCCCTTTTGCTTGATCATCAAGAAAGGAACCCTAGTGGATGTCTTAATTATAATATTTTATCAACCTCAAGAATTGTACCTATGGACCATATTGTATATAAAAAAAACTAATTATCCATAAGCTTCCCTAACATGTCTTCTAGTTGAATATTAAGTATTATCTTGACCTAGGCCTACTCCTCTATGATATCATCACTCGTGTATTTACTAAGAAGTTGTTGATGGGTCCAAATGGTATGTCAAGAAGGCAAGGGAGAACATCTGATGGCATATCCCAATCAAACCTACTCTCTTTTGGGGTAGCATTTCTAACCAATATGTATGCATGGTTTCCACTAACAATTAAAAATAAGAAGAGGGGAAGATAATAAATTATCACCCGAATAATTCCTATCAATTCTATATCTAATTAAAACAAAATCAAACTAACTAATTCTAACATATCCTACGTAGGAGAAAATATACATAATGAACACAACATTAAATAATGTCATTAATTGCATAAATAGTTCATTTCAACCAATAACATGTTAAAACAATAGCACTGTAGACTGAATCACAAATAGTTGCAGACTAAACCTGTAGCATTACCACTATATTCATTAGAAACCATAACATCTTAAACATCTTGATTATTGAACATGGAAATAGTTCATATGACAAATATTCAAGAGGTTTAAATGACAAACATAAATGTAGAATAGTCCCAAATGTATTCGACAATAGTCATGATCCTAAATGCCTTCTACTCTTTTTTGTTAAAATAATAGTATCACCATAAAACGATAGGAAAAAATCCCATATTACATGCAATGGTCTTTTATAAAACAAGGAAGACTTGTCATCTTCTGTAATAGCCAATAGTTATATCTCTTAAACTTGGTTATTTTGTCTCATTAAATGACTCAAGTTTACCATACATTTTCATAAATGAATATACAAGCATTATAAACAAAAGTTAAAAATACTCATGAGTAGTCAATCTCGCTCTAAGGTTGTTCATGAGTGATATATATTAAACATATCATTGATTCTGCTCGACTGTATCCTCTTCTATTCTTTGAATTTTTATGGGAATTTTGGGTGTGAATCTAGTAGATAAGATCATTCCATTTTCTTCTTTTATGCTTCATTTTCTAGTGTGCTCTTGCAGGCCTAATACGACCTACTGGATCATGAGTTATGGCCATATGAACATTGCATAGTCCATGTTTTAATCAAATTTGGGATTCTTTTGTTCCTTGAATTTTATGGGCATTTCCCCCATCAACCTATCAATAATATTTGTATCGGCATGTTATTATCTCTTCTATATTTACATCATGCTCTCGCGGGCCTGATTTCATTTCCTAGAACTCAAGTTATGGTCTTATGAAGTTTCACATTTTATCCCTTCAAATTCATGGCCCTCTATTATTTGAATTTTCTAGGATTTTTCATCATCGATTCAGATTGAATTCCTATTCCATCCTATCCTCCTGATTTATAGCTTTCCAAATAGATATCTCAGGCTTGATTTGGACTCCCATAGATCACGATATGGATACCTAAATTTGGTTCTCAACAATCCTTGATTTGCTCAAAGGGTGATCTAGATCGTTGATCTTCAACCATAAAACAATTGTCCCACATGAATTAGGTAATTTTATTTTTAATGATATATTATGTTTTTCCCTCCCTCACTTAGTTTTTGTATATAACTAGAGGAGGTATAGGACCTAGGACCTACGTAGAAATTTTGGCCAATCAACCATAGTAAAATAGGAAAAATAAAGATTAAGAAAAATAATAAAATAACCTAGGGTCCCACCCCCAAAATATTATTAAAATAATATTATTTTGTCAGCTCTCAAACTTTGGACTTAGAACAAATCCCAAGTGTCATGAGTTCAAGGGAGGTGGAAAATCCCGAAGGAGAAAACTCGGAAATGTAAAAATTTCCAATGGTAAAATATTCCAAAAAATAAAACCCTAGAAATATTAAAATAATACCTGAGGTGTTCATGTGTTCAACTTCGATAAAATACTATGTGAGCCTGGACCAAGGTAATTCCCTTTGATAAAACTTCTGAGAGGGTAATCTTTGATGGGTTGAAAAGATGAAGTGTTTGGGACTGATGGCTCGTAAAAAATATGATGTCAAAAGTTTTGAAGCGTAAAAGTATGACATGATTCTTGAAAGCCTAAGTCCTGACATGGAAAATATTAAAATAATCCCAAGTGGTTTTTGACTTTTGTAAGTTTATGGTTACGGAGCATGCATGAAAACCATGATGGTAGAAATTCCAAGAGGGTAAACTACTGAATGGGTATTTTCAATGAGGAAGAATCTTGATAGAACTAAGTTCGAATTATATTAAAATGAATAATTTGGTCATTCCAAAGGTATTCGGCGAGGAGGGGATTCTGGGAAAGTAGGGAGAGGGTGTCCTAAGGGTAAATCTCGATGCAGATTTACCGAAGAGTGAAGCATGATGAAATTTGAGGGGGGAGGAATGGAAAAATACTACAATTAGAAAATCAAAATTAAATTAAATAAGAATAAATATAAAAATAGAATAATAAAAATAATAAAATAAAATAGAATAGTACAATCTAGGACTTTGGGGAAAATGAGAAAAAATAAAATTAAAATGAAATGAAAGAGAAATAAATAACAAGAAATAAGCACACACATCTTTAGAATGAAAAAAGGTCAAAATGTATCCAATTTCACTGGGACATGGGAAAGAAATAAGAATATAAACATAAAATATACATGAGGGATTCAGGGAAAAATGCACAGTGTAAAAAATAATTTACCAAAGTAAAATATGTTCCCCATGTAATATGTAATTTTACTCATGTAAAATGATTTCCAAAGTAAAAGTAATTTTCCCATGTAATTCAAAAACCAAGGGTAGGTTTGGGAAAACCATGGGAAATCAAAACCATGTGTAGTTTTTTAAACCATGGGAAAATTTAAAATTAAAATAAAATAAATAAAAGAACAAAATAATAACAAATTAAAATAAATAAATAAACTATAGAAATAATATATAAAAAGTAGAAAAAATAATAAGCGCATAGGTCAAGATTACATCACCACTTAGGGTTCCACACTTAGGGGCCAAAAATAGAAGCAAGGCATACTATGCAGATTCTGAATAATTGGTTTTCAATTCAGGTAGGTATGTCATATGGAGATCGAGACGGTGTCAATCTGGAGGTGACAAATGGAAAGAGACCAAGGGATAAAGGGAAGACACGTCACATGACACATTAATGTCGCAAAGGGTGACCAATATGATAAAATGTATTTGTACGCTAGTCGAGAACATGGGATATGTCAATCTAATCCAGGGGACAATCACTAAGGGTAAACCTTATAAGCTTGCAATGAGAGGGAATTAGATAGGACTAGGGAATAGGTTCCCACGTCAGGCCAAAATGCATGAATATAGAGGTGACAAGAGGAAACCAAGCATTGGGTGACAATATGACAAGGTTACACATATGAGAATCTCAATAGGACTTCGGGCTTGGGATTTCAAAAAGAGGGGAGTTCAAAAGTGAACCCAATAGAGATTATTCTGAAGAATCTCATTCCTTTCAGACCTCAGAGATATCATAAGGGACTTCACTTGGCTATCTCGATGAGACAAACCTGATGAGGGGAGCCTCATCAAGTAGATTAGATAGGCTTGTGTACTTTGGATCTCAGAGAGAACTATAAGCAAAGGTGAATCTACTTCTTTATGAGTGAAATCCCTATAAGGATCAAGGTTCTAGAATTGGGTCAAAGTTTCAACCACGGATTACGTTTCCAAACCCCTAATATAAAATACAATAATATTTAGGACTTGAAATGGAAGTGAAAAGAGAAAATAATGCAATGGTGATAACAAAAAATATGGTTGAGGTTTGGGAAAGACAAGGCTTAATTCCAAATGTTGAATGTTGGCTTCAAATGATGGACTAGATCTTAATAGAGATAATTATAGTCAAGAGGAAGAATATCAATGGATTCATGCATGCATTTCAAGGATGAAGCGCTCATGTAAAGGCAATGACTCTACAACCCTGCGCTTGCAACCATATAAATAATAAAATAAGTTATGAAAGGAAGAAGATACTTTCCAGTATGTCATAAATATCATAATCTTTGTCTTTTCCTTAAAAACATTTATGAATAGGTATTAGTTTTGTTTTCAATAAGAAATGAAGAGGAGGATTTTCTCAAAGAAATTCATCCATGACCTTGATTTTTGTAGATAAATGTAATAAAATAAGTAAGTATTGAGTCTCAAACTTATATAAAGGTCTAATGATCTTGTGATTCTAGTTAAGATTTTTAAAATAAAGAATATGATTATCATACAAGAGATTGAGCATAAATATGAAGACACTAGGCACAACATGCAAGCAAGAGGATGCATAATGCATATATGTTCTTTATTTAAGCAATCCATTCATAAATTCATCAAAAGAAAACTTATTCTCAAGGAATACAATATAAAATCAAACTCTTCAGTCATATAGAAACATCAAATACTTTGAAATCTATAAAGGGTCCCAAAGATAACTTGTCAATTTCATCATACAAATTTAAACAAAGCATCCTAAGTCAAAAAGAATTATGAAGAAATTTGAAAGTATAAAATCAAAAGGATTAACAAACCTCCTAAAATAAAATCATCATTAAACATCAAACCCCCAACTCGCTCAACATAGATAAAGAATAATTATTAGGCTCATAGTAGTAAATGATTAGGCATTAAAGTTCAAAGTTTAGTAGGGGAAGGATTTCCTTTTTCTCATACAAGCAAGATTGTGGTTTTGGCCACAACAAATGGTGACACACTGGAAGAACCAGTTATCTTTGTCAGTATAATTCTAGGGCCTTCACTTCAAATCTGAATGTTAAGGATAAGCTCAACCAACTGTAGACAATTTTCCAATAATCGTGGGTACCACAATGATGCCAAATTTATAAAATATATAACCCAATATTTCAAGTACTTGTTATCCAACATACCCTTTTCAAAGAGTCAATTAGTGAGGTAAATTATTTGAATGGCTACATACTTCTAATTGGATTTGGTTTAACCATGGGTTAACACTTTTCACAACAAGAATACATCTACATAAGTGTGTTCCTCGTCTTTATTTTCCAATCATTTCTTTGCTACCAGTGAGCATCCATAGCCTCGACAAAGTTGCCTCGATACCGTACAAGCATATCCCCACTTCCAACAAGCATGGATATCTCCAATGGGTTTACTTGTACTTATCACGCTATTAATAGTGCTTTCAACTTCCTTTTAATTTCAATATATCCTCACCCTTTCATATTTTATATATAGATATGCTTATGAAAATAGGTTGTGAAGGAAGCGGGGTGATACGAGATTTGATTTGATTTTTTGAGTAGATGTTATGCATTTAATTTTAACCCATAGGTCTCCCCAAGAACCATCATCGTATTTACCATTTTATTAATATGAAGTGGATGGATCTCAAAGAAAACATTAGATATATACTTTCCTCTACTTACATATTATCATGGTATGCTTAGTAAGCACACATGTTCCACCAAAATTATCAATATATGTCCACAACTAAGAACTTCATGAATTTTTATTCAGATAAATTATCCCATGCATTTCATGACTTGAAAATGCTTTAGTATGTGACCATATTTGGCCCTGACCCTCACTCAAACTTAAAGATTAATCCTCAAGGAAAACTAAGAAGCTAAATCAACTCAGGGAAAACTAAGTTGTGTAAAAGAAATCTAAACTAAAAGAAGCCTAAAACTGAAAAATGTTAGTTAAAAGCCAATCTAAAAACAAAAATAAAAAATAAAAGAAATAAAATAAAATAAAAAAAGAACATTGCAGCATGGAATGAAATTGGGAACTCAGTTGGGTATGAATCATATGTACATAGAAATTTGCATTTCAACTCCAGAAATTAAGATAAGGGTAAAATATTCATCAAATAAACTTTCAGACAAACTAAAACCCATGATTTTTAGGACTAAGACGTAATCTGGAAACCAAAATCAGCAATATTACAATGAGTAGTGATTAATAAAATCAATATCTTATTAAGCTTATTGTTCCAACAAATTTGATATTTTCTGGAAAAAACAATTCAAATTCTTGAAATTCCCAAGGATACAAAAATGACTAAATTCAAGAATTCAAAACCTTTAAGTTTACTACCATAGTCAAGTTGTTAGTGGAATAATATTATGAAAATGCAAGTTTTTCAAACTCATGAACTACATTGAGATTGTTCACCAAGATATTCATTGCCTCTTTTATTATTGATCGAGATAATTCCAATGATTGTATCATTCACCATTGATGATGCATGAGAATAAAGCCTACTACCATGATTGAAAGATTAAGTAAAGAGAGAGGTAAAAATTATGTACAAATTAAAATAAATAAATTGAATAAACTAAACTAAGAAAAATCAAGATCAACTATGTCATCCATTAAATGAAGAATTGACTTAAAAGACAAGCTTGTAATCCCAACAACATGGGACACATCATGAAAATCCTCCGAGAAAGAAATTTTCCATGAAGACTCATATGTAACCGAGAGTAATAATTGGGAAAGATAAGTCAACCATTCAAAATAAGGCCCAAATTCAAGATTCCCCAGGTAAATATCTGAAAGAAAAAACAAGCAAGATTACAAAAAATGATAATCCAGTGGAAAAAATTTGCAATGTAATCCTCTAATCCAACTGTCACATATAATTTCTCTTTCATTTAATGAAAAAAAAAATCCCTCCAGGAACCTAGAAAAATGGGTTAATGGGGATTCTTAGTCAAAATTTATTTTTAAATCCAATCACGTGAAACATTCCACAAACCCATAAACCCTTAAGATTTCCAAACATTAGCAGGTCCTTTGCACACTTGAAAATGATGAAATTTTCAACACAAAAAATTGCATGGATTATCTTTCACCAAAGTATCAATTTTACTTTACCATAAAAGATAATAATAAATCCCAAAGATTCAAATGGTTCAATATGATTAGGTAAAGAGGGGATATTACAGTTATGCAGGTCATAAAAAATAATCATGATGGAATGAAAAGGACTCCAAATATCAATTCTTTAGGGTTAGATCATAAACCAAAATGGGAATACATGAACGAGACTAGATTTCAGATCCGCCTTTGAGTTGGTGAAATTTGGTTGATTAATTATACAAATGTTGCAAAGGAATCTAAGCATCCAACTATAGATTAAAACTTCCCTAAGTTTCTTTCATATAAAGAGAAAAAATCATAAACTGATGGTTGCACAAGCTATTTTCCAACCTGCATAAAAAAAAAAAGAATGTTATGTTCAACTATTTGAAATTCTAGGAATAAACATTTTCCTCTAAATGACTAACTTATTAAAATGAAATTAGACTAAAAATAAAGGACCAATATTAAAAGTATTCATAATCAAAGCTTGCTAAGCTACTCTATACTGAAACTATATTGTCTATTATAGAAATTATGTAAAATCATAACGTCGGTGTATTCATTCAAGTATTCATCTTTCATTCATTTAACTGAATCTCACATCCTTCTTCTTCAGAAATAAGCATTATGTGATTTCCCACAATATTTTCTTTGATAGGAGACTCAGTGTTGTTGATTTTTCTAGGATTTGGATCCCTGGACACATCGTCTTGTTCCTAAAATAAGAATCAATCAAATTAAAAAAGAAAACTTTAATTCCATCCATCTTCTTATGATACATGTCCACCAACAAACCTTTGTCATGCCTAATAGATAAAGAAAAATCTAATTCAAAAATCACCAACATTGCACATGAGGGTATTTATTTCCCCTTATTATTAATAATAATGTGAAACATATGTATGATTATCTTCAACCTTGTGAGAGACAAGAGTAAATCATTATGGATATGGAAGTAGTTAAGACACTCTGATAAGGTACAATAATCTCAAATAACATCCCAGATTGATTTATTCCCACATTATAAATGAAATATATAATTAGAAACCATAATTGAATTAAATGACCAAATCCTCATTTCTAATGAATTGATGTTTTTCATAATCAGTAGATCGATGAGATTGATATCCTAAAGTTTTGAAGAGTGTTCCAAGAAGAGAAACTATGAATTTCACTTTCTTGAGCTTACATATCACATATAATATTGAGAAAATGAAATGTCGATGACTGTGCCACATTTATTTCTACTGGATAGGTGTTCTGTCAAAAAAAACTAATCATATAATCTGGAAAATGAAACGAAAAAGATCATGAGTAAAAAGGATCAAATAAAATCGTTCTAACATGACCCAAACAGGATTATCCTTCCAGGTTATGAATAAATTTGAGTTGCTTATGGTGTTACCAATTTATATAATTGGATTTCTAAAGAGTGTAAGGACCAATATATTGATGAGTTATAGCCCAAACGAATTCAATTTTCCATGGCTAAAGTCAACACAAATGTAGAGAGCTTGGGATATACAATCTTAGAAATTGCATGGACATTTTCCACCAAGGTATTTACAACCTATTATCATTAAAATTATTTCAACATTCATGTATAATGACATGAGAGGAAAATACTAATCCATGATAAAAATCATATTAATCAATAATGTTACCAGAATGAGTGACTCAAAATCAGTAATTTGGAAGGATGGAAAGATGCTTTTCAAGAAAAGATCAGGTATGAAATCCCCATTGATTGGAAAGACTAGGATTGAATCTTTATTCAACTAGTGAATTTGTGAATAACATGATTGATTCCCAAGACATTTCTGAAAGATATATAAAAGTAAATATTTATAGAACAGTGTTGTCCACAAAGTCAGAAAATGTTTCCAAAAAGTCTGAAAAATATCTATTTCTGCAGTATACAAGAAGAAACTTGGATTAAGCAAGCTGCAAGATGATAGGAAAAATCATTCTTAAAAATATAACTGAATAAAGAATAAGATATGTGTATCCAAAATCCAAAAAATAAAACTAAGGGTGTTGAAAGGAAACAACTCAAAAGGAAAAATGTGGTGTTCTCACTATGCTAATTCTATACTTTAAAAAAAAACAAAAAAAACAAAAAAAAAAACATGCTTGTTCAAAGTAATCAAAGAAAATAGACATAGGGTAAGAATCCACCCAGATAAATCCAAAAATAGTCATCCAAAGGGATTAAATGGAATTAGAGTGGGCTTTAAATTTAGATGGGAAGAAATTTAACACTCAAACTTCCATTTAATGTGCATGGGACAGGAGGATCAAAACTCAAAATCAATCAATCAATCAAACTTTTCCAATTAGAATTATGTTAATATAAATATCGAACAACTATGAGTGCTCATTTTCACCACAAAAGGAACTGCAAAGCATTCTTTATTTAAAATATTCTAATTTTAAGATGACACAATGCTTGTAAAAATATTTGACATGGTGGACATGATAAAATCAAATATTTGAAAATGACTCCAAAATAAGAAAAAAGTGGACAGTTGTGCTAAAAGTGTTATGCCTTGTATGTTAATTTCTTCTCCTTGAATGAAATGATCAATGATGTTGTTTTTGTCCTGCAAAATATGGGAATCTAAAATCTTTTTTAAAACATACTCATGCTTACAAGAGAGGAGCAAATCACAAGAATTTTCAAAACAATAAGGTTCACTAAATAATCCAACAACTATAGGAAAACCTTATTTATCTATTTATATCAATAGAACAACTTAGATCGACAAAAAATAATTCCACTTTATCTATTTGTGAGGATAGTTTCGTGTCATGTGTGTCCATATTTTATTCATTAATAGATTGATCAATATTCATGTCTTGCTCCATAAATTCCTCCTACATTTCCTTTTATGGAAAATACGAGATAGAATAATGAGAAGTAGACCACCATTGGTGTGACCTAAATTGTCCCATAATCAGCAGAAATACCCTCCTTTTGGTCAACGATAGAAAAATTTGAACTTGAATTTACTACCCAAGAGGTTTCTTTTTCATCATGGTGATAGAAGGGGAAATGGAATGCTTGGAGGATACATATGATTCTTCCAAAAAATAATGTTCACTTATATCTATATCCCCTAGAGTAAAGAAAGATCTAGACATATGATAATAAACCAAGTCATTAATGATTTTCAAAATGTGCATGCGAATACAAATTCTCATGAAAAGGAGAATTAAGGCATGATTCATATTATTCATCCTATAGTTGATCTATTTCATCAGTAAGAGAAATTAAATGGAGAATCAAATCATTTATAGAGGGCCCATCATCCAAAGGAAATCTATAGCAAAGATATATAAATCTAATGATAAATTCTTCAAGTGATTCATCTTTGTTCTTACTAAGCTCTGATATTTCCACACACGATTCATCATAATTATAATTCTCAAAAGTGCACCAAAATTCAAGCATAAACTACTCCCATGTGTGAATAGAGGCAGTCAAAAAGTCTTAAACTAGTTCTTGACTTGGCCTACGAAAGTGGGAGTGAACAACCTGCAAATGACACCTTCATGAGAAATATTCTGAGAAAAACAAAATTTCTAGAATTGAAAAATATGTTCACATGTAGATGTTTCACCCTCCCCATCAAATTTAATTTGAGACAAGAGATGAAAAATATTTCTAGGAGTTTTAATAGGTACAAAAATACAAACTCATATCCATAAAGGGATATGGGAAGGATCCATTAACAAATAAAAAGAATTAATAATAATGAATCCATGGGCTCATCATGTCATATAACCCTCCTTCTAGCACCATTTCTATTAATGAGTCCAAGTGGCTTGTCAAACAAGTAAGGGAGAACGCCCGATGGCAGGTCCCAATCATACCTACTCTCTTTTGGGGTAGCATTTCCAACCAATATGTGGGCTTCTTTGCCACCAAGAATTAAAAATAAAATGAGGGGAAGAAAATAAATTGCCCCCCAGAGACTTCCTATCAATTCTAAATCTAATTTAAAAAAGAAGAAAACTAACTTATCTAACTACTTCTAAGCTATCCTGCACAGGAGAAAATATACAAAACAAACACATCATGAAATATTGCATTTCATTGTAGAAATAGTCCATGCCAATCAATCACATGTTAAAACAATAGTGTAGTAGACTGAATCAAAAATAGTTGTAGACCAAACCTATAGCATTACCATTGTATTCATTAGAAACCATAACAACTTAAAGATCTCAAATATTGAACATAGAAATAGTTCATATGACAAATATTCAAGAGGTTTAAATGACAAACACAGAACAATCCCAAATTTATTCGACAACAATCATGATCTCAAATTCAAATTCCTTCCTCTCTTCATTGCTAAGATAATAGTATCACCATCAGACGATGGAAAAAAGTCTAATATTACATTCAATGGTATTCCTTTTATAAAACAAGGAATACCTTTCACCTTATGTAACAACCAATAGTTACATCTCTTCAACTTGGTTATTTTGTGTCATTAAATGATAATAATTCCCCATACATTCTCATAAATGAATATACAAGTTTTATAAACAAAAGATAAAAAGAGTCCTAAGTAGTTAATCTCGCTCCAAGGTTGTTCATGAGTGATATTTACAAAAAAATATCATTGATTCTACTCAATTGTATCCTCTTTTGTTCTTCAATTTTTTATAGGAATTTTTGGTGTCATTATGGTGAATAATATCCTTCCATATTCTTCTTCTCTTCTTTATTTTTCTAGATTTCTCTTGCAAACCTCATTTTACCTCCTGAATCATGAGTTATGGTTTTTTGAACATCACACATTTCATTTATTAATCAAATTCAGGATTCTTTTCTTTCTTGATTTTTCTCGGAATTTCCACCATCAACCTATCAATAATATTTTTACCAGCATGTTTTTCTCTCTACTAGATTTCCATCATTCTCTTGCGAGATTGATTTCATTTCCTAGAACTCAAGTTATGGTCATATGAAATTTCACATTTTATTCCCCTTCAAATTTGCGGCCCTATATTATTTAAAATTTCTAGGCTTATTCGTCGATGATTAGGCTTGAATTCCTCTTCCAACCTATTCTCATGTGTAATATATTTCCAATGAGTTATTCTAGGCCTGATTTGAACTCCTAGAGCACAATATATGGTAGTTGAAGTTGGCATTTAGCAACCCTTGATTTTCTCATGGGGTGGTGTGAACCATTGATCTTCAACCCTAAAACAATTATCCCACGTGCATCAGGTAATTTGAGATTTAATGGTATATTATGTTTTTCCCTCAGTCACTTAGTTTATGTGTGGAACTAGATGAAGCATGGGACCTAGATCTTCCGTAGAAATTTTGGTGAATCAACCGTAATAAAATAGGGAAAATAAAGAAAAATGAAAAAAAATAAAGATTAAGAATAATAGTAAAATAACCTAAGGTCCTGCCCAAAGGGGTTGGATCCAATGGTGGAAAGCGAGGAGTTTTTCACCGTTGGGCAAGGTTCAATTCTCATGAGGCCTTTATCTGGAGCCATGGGGACACCTTGAGGTAGTGGTCAAACGTGTGGTTGCACCCAGAGATACCATATTAAATGGTATCGTGACCCGTGCACACATAAGTGGATCAAAGCCCACCCTCATATCCTTCAAATTTTTAAGCTCTCCGAGGTGTAGGACAATCGGTGACGGAGTGTGTTGTTAAGCCACTATGTGTTGAAAAGTCATCAGTTTGAAACCTGCGAGGACAAAAAATCCAACCATGTTAAGGGTTGGTGTGGCTTAGGCCGGGTGCGATCCCCGGGTGATTTTGACGACTTAGATGCCCCTGAGTCGCGGTTTCTCAAGCCACAGGTTAATCCTGATGCCAACAGGTTCGGCCACATTAAAAAACAAAAAAAAAAATAACCTAAGGTCCCACCCCTGAAATATTATTAAAATAATATTCGTGTAACGGATCTCAGACTTCAAACATTAGAGAAATCCTAGGTGAGGTGAGTTCTCTTAGACTTCAGATTCCAGAGAAATCCTAGGTGAGGTGAGTTCGCGGGAGGTGAAAACTTTTGAAGGACAAAACCCTGAAATGTAAAGAGAGGGTAATCTCTGATGGGTTGAAAATCTGAAGTGTTTGGAACCAGTGGCTCGTAAAAAATCCATCATGAAAAATTCCAAAGTGTAAAACTATGAAACAGTGATTACCGAAAAACTAATTCCTGACATGAAAAATATTAAAATAGTCCCAAGTCGTTTTAGAATTCAATAAGTTCATGGTGAAGGAGCGTGTGTGAAAACCCTGATGGTGGAAAATATGAGAGGATAAACTCTTGAATGGGTATTTCCAATGGGGGGAATCCCAATAGGCCTATGTCTGAATTATATTAAAATATATAATGTGTTCATTACAAAGGTATTCGGGGAGGAGGGGATTCTAAGAAAGTAGGGAGAGGATGTTTTAAGGGTAAATCCCAATGGGGATTTACCAAAGAGCGAAGTCGAATGGAGGAATCCCAATGAAATTTGAGGGGAGGAGGAAATGAAAAAATAACAAAATTAAATAAATAAATAGAAATTAAAACCAAATTAAATAAAAATAAAAATGAAATTAGAATAAAATGAAAAATAATAAAATAAAATAGAATAGAATAGTACAATCTAGGACTTTGGGGGAAAATGGGAAAATCAAATTTAAATAGAAATGAAACACACACACACACACATATATAATGAACTTTTTTGAAATGTATCCAATTTCACCAGGAGATGGGAAAGATAATAAGAATATAAACATAAAATATACATTAGGGATTTAGGGAAAAATGTACAGTGTAAAAAGTAATTTCCATAAGTAAATAATTTTCCCTTGTAATAGTAATTTTACCTATGTAAAATTATTTCCAAAGTAAAATTGATTTTCCCATGTAATTCAAAAACCAAGGGTAGGTTTGGGAAAAGTATGGGAAATAAAAACCATGTGTAGTTTTGTAAAACGATGGGAAAATTATAAATGAAAATTATAAATAAAAGAACAAAAAAATAAATTAAATTAAAAAAAAATGTACAAAATATATACAAAAAATAGGAAAAATAATAGACCTGGTTCTGCACGGGTGAAGGTTCCATCACCACTTAGGGTTTCACACCTATTAGGGTTCTACACTTAGGGACCAAAAATAGAAGCAAGGCATATCATGCAGATTTCAAATAACCGGGTGTTAAGTCAGGTAGGTATGTCATATGGAGATCGAGATCACGTGAATATGGAGGTGAAAAATGGAAAGCGACAAAGGGTTAAAGATATGACACGTCAAATGACACATTAACATCAAAAAGGGTGACCTATATGATAAAAATAAATTTGACACTAGTCAGGTACATGGGATATGTCAATCCAATCAAGGGAAAAATTGTGGAGGGTAGACTAGATAAGATTACAAGAACAAGGAATTTGATACGATCGGGGGAAAATATCCCATGTAAGACAACAATGCATGAATATGAAATTGGAAAGTGGAAAGAAAGCATTGGGTGACAATATGACAAGGTTCCACGTCTTTGAAGCTTGATAGGCCTTCAGGCTTAGGATTTTGGAAAGAGGGGAGGCCAAAAGGAAAACCCTATAGAGATCATTCTGAAGAATATCACACCTTTGGGACCATGGAAATATCACAAGGGAATTCACTGGGCTATCTCAATGAGAAAAAACCAGTGAGGGGAGCCTCAGTGGGTGGATCCACTAGCCTTGCAAGCTTCAAATATCATAGAGAAATATAAGAAAAGGTGAACCTACTTCTGATTGAGGAAGAGACTAGTAAGGTCCAAGGTTCTTGATAAGGATCAAGGTTACATATTAGGATCAAATTTTTGACCATGGGTCTGGGTTTTGGCCCCATAATATATAATACAATAAACTTTACACCTTAGAACATAAGTGAAAAGAGAAAATAATGCAATGGTGTTAAAACAAAATATAGATGAGGTTTGGGAAAGGGAAAGATTAATTCTAAATATTTAATGTTGGCTTCAAATGGTGGAAAATATATGAATAAAGAGAAGTCTAGTCAAGAGGAATAAGACCAAGGTATTCCCACATGCATTTCAAGGTTAAAGAAGTCAAGTAAATGCAGTGACTCTGCAACCCTATTCCTGCAACCATAGAAAGAATAAAATTAGCTATGCGAGGAAGAAGATACTTGTTAGTATGTCATAAATATTACATTCTTTTTCTTTTCCTTCAACAAAATTATGAATAAGTGTTGGGTTTGTTTGCAAGAAGAAATGAAGAGGAGAAGTTTCTCAAATACAATAATTTATGATATCGACTATTGTAGATAAATGTCCTGAAAGATGCATGTACCATGTCTCAATATTATAGGAAGGATTAATGATCTTGTGATTCTAGTTAGGATTTTGAAACTAAATAATATGATTATCATATGAGAGTTTGAGCATAAATATGAAAACACTAGGCACAAAATGCAAGCAAGAGGATGAAAAATGCATATATGTTATTCATTTAAGTCATCCATTAAAAAAATCATAAAAAGAAAACTCATTCAAGGAATACAATAAAGCATCAAACTCTAAAGTCACATAGGATCATCAAATACTTCAAAATATGCAAAAGGTCCCAAAGATAACTTGTCAATTTCATCGTACAATTGTCAACAAAGCATCATAAGTCAAAAAACATTATGAGGACATTTGAAATTATAAGATCAAAAGGATTAAAAAACCTCCCCAAAAACAATCATCAATAAATATCAAACCCCAAACTATCTCAAGGTATATAAAGAATAATAATTAGGCTCATAGTAGTAGAGGATTAAGCATTAGAGTTCACATTTTAGTAGGGGTGGGATTTCCTATCTCTTATAAAAAAAAAATTAAAGGGGTTTGGTTGTGGCCACAACATAAGTTATTGTTTCTTCTTCTCCACAACCATGCACTCGATCAATTTCTCATCTAAAATGGGAAGATGGGAAACAAACTCTTTCTCTCTTTGTTGTTGGTTTCCCTTGTGTTGCTCTCCCATTTCTTCTGCCACATCCTCCTCTTCCTCAAATAGGATGGGCTTAAGAAAAATGATATCCCCACTCTTGACCAACAACTTGTCATCCCTCTTGATAGACTTAATCCTCTGTCACTCCCTCAAGGCTCTGCCCCACATATCCTCCTCTACAGACCACTAGACTTTCTCCAAGATACCATGCTCATCATACATGTATCCATAATAAATGGCATCAATTTTCTTGTAAATATCATACTTACACCTTATATTATTCACCTTAGGGGGATTATTGAATATGTCTTTGATATCTGGGAGGAATTGCATATCCCCTCTTGTATAATTGGTTATTGGAAGATTGTAACATGCCATCTTCCAATAGCCAATTGTACAAGTGGGGCTAGGAAATTCCTCCCCGCCATCAAATATCTATCCGATAATCCCTCTAATGTGAAGAGAAGGAGGTGTAGGTATGATATTTAAAAGTGAATTGATGCTAGTTATTATAGGTACAGGAATGGTGAGTATTGTATCTTGGAGAAATTCAAGCAGACTGTGAAGGAGGATATGTGGGCCAGAGCACTGAGGGAGTGGAAGAGGATCAAGTCTATCAATAGGGAGGTTGGGTTGATGGTCAAGAGAAGGGAGGTCACTATCATTAATTCGGTCCTATTTGAGGAAGATGAGGATGTGGCAGAAGAAATTAGAGAGCAGGACAATGGAAACCAATAACAAAGAGAGACAGATTTTGTTGTCCATCTTCCTATTGTGTATATGAAATATATCGAGATCATGGTTGTGGAAAAGAAGAAACAAGATCTTCTTAGTAAATATACGAGTGAGGATCTCATGGAGGAGCAAGTCGATGCCAAGGAAATGCTTAATATTCAATGATAAGGAATGCTTGTGAAGCTTATGGATCATAAGTTTTTTTTCCAATTATGCTTCTTAACTTCTATTAAATATACAATATGAGACTTAGGTCATTCTTTAGGTTGAAAAAGTATTATAATTAATACATCCACCAAGATTTATTTCTTGTTGATCAAGCAAAAGGGCCACTGGGAAGATATTATTGTATAGATTGATAGTCCTAATTATTCCAAAGTAGGGGCCAAGATGGCGGACATGGAAGGGAACGAATTTGATGTGCCTAGTGCCACCAGAAAGGGCCTCAATTACAAATACTTTGGGGCTATTAAATTCCTCTCGGACGTCAAATAAATCTTCGATAAGCCCCCAGAGGAAAAGAAGAGCAGGTCTAGCTATAATATTTACAAGAAAATTGATGTCAGATTTTATGACTACATGGATAACAAGGATGGTATCTTGGAGAAAGTCTAGCAGTCTGCGAAGGAGGAGATGAGGGCCAGATCATTGAGGGAGTGGTAGAGGATCGAGTATGTGCATTAAATTATGAGAGGCACCGAAGAGTGATTTCCTCCGCAAAGCACAACCTCCGCAAAAAATTAATTGCAGATGTTTGCATATGTACTTTGTCAATTTAATTGTTTATCGATACATTTTTACGTAAAAACCACACAAGTGCACTTTCAATCACATTGGTGTGCTATAAATAGTATAGCATACATGTATATTATGTTATTCCATATCACATTGATATTGTTTTTATTTGATTTATAAAATGTATTATGAGACGCTAATGATTTCTCTATTTTAAAATTGAGATCTATCACTCATTAGAATTTAGATTTTTCATATAATGTTTAACTTTAGTTTTATGAAATTATTTAATTTGGATTGTGATTGAAAAAATGTATAACCATTAATTCCATGTAACATGTTTATAAAGAAAAATACATAAATATGATCAGTGAAATTATTATGATTTGAATGATTATGAATTTTCATATATTGTAATAATAACTTTATGATACAATTATTTCACTAACATTATGATATAATTATTAACTAATAATAATGATGATGCAATAATAATGTTCTTTTATTAATTTTTATTATTCAAAGATTCTAAGACAAAACTATAATATAATCATTTACTAAAATCACAATTATTATATTTAAGTTTTCCAAAGATGTAATTAATTTATATTATTCAACTATATAATATATTAAATTTAATTAATTAATTTTCAATTCTTAAATATAAAAAATATATAATTATAAATTTTGATATATGGACTTTTGCTGAAATGGTTTTACAAATTTTAACTTTGTTGCCACTTTATGAATCTTCTATTAAAAAGGTATTTAAAAGTATGTAAGTATTAGTTGAATATTTTATTAAAAAAATATGCTAAGTATTGTATTTTGTTGATTTTGTATTAATATGTATACAAATATTGGATCTCATTAATTAATGAAAAAAATAATTTGAATAATTACTCTTATGAAATGTTATTTTTTCATTTATTTTATTGATAAGTGATAATAATTGTTCATGGTTAAATTTATAATTGTTATATTTAAAACTATATATTATTTAAAAATCATAATTAATTAAATGTATTTAATTCAATTTAAATTATTAAATATGAAAACGAAATCATTAATAATAGTGTATTTTAATATACAAAATTTGCTTTAAATGAATTTATGAATTTTTGCTCCACCGACAACTTTAGGAAATGTATGCATTAGATTTGGTTAGAGAAAAAAATAATTAATTTTTTAATGTTAAAAGAATATTAAATTAAATTAATTTTAGATTAATATTTAAATATATATATATATATATATATATATATAAATAAAATAAAATAATCCCTATGTAGATGTTATAGGACTTAGTCCCCATCTTTGATGTAATGATTGTAACATGAAACCAACCACTTTATCAAACACATGTCCAATTAAGCAATACATTTATATTAGTTTCGTTGAAAACCAAAAAATGCAATTACTCAATCATATTTTTCTTATGCCCCAAGGGGGTGTCTAAAGGTAGACCCGATGCAAGGTGTTTTTCATGAGTGGTCGATGGTCTATGAAATTTATAGTTTATTAAGAACTCATCACTAGGAGACAAACTATGTATTGCACGTACAACAACAAATATGGATGCCTTCCTTTTCATAAAGAACTATTTTTCATTGGAGTGTTCCTCAAAGGAACAATTTGGACTAAATAATGAGGACCTACAACTATTTATGAACTACAATGTTCCCATGAGTTTGTGGACGACCATCGATATATAATAGGTTTTGTTTTGTTAAAGTTTCCAAAAGCATAACCATTCATGCACATGCTATACATGGAAATGTTATGTTTGTATTTAACAATATTAAAGTAATCAAACTGATTATAAAGAGGACCAAAAAATGGCATAAGTGTTATTGATTGTTTGAGAGGAACTGATACATGTGAAAGGATAAACAATCCAATATTTTCAACATCTATTTTAGACTTTGCAATCATATAACTATTACCACAAAAAAATAATTGGGTTCCAACATCGAGCATAGGCATGGAAGATGGCCAAGTTCCATAAAATTCTCGGTTGTAACATGTTTGGTATTTACTTTGTGGATGGATAGGAAGAGGTAAGTCATCAACTACCTTCCAACAATTGAATTGAATTTGGTGTGTACTTGGACAATTATTCTCTTAACTAATACAACATTTTGGATCTCCTCGCAGAGATGTTTTGGGTAGTATTGATTCATACTTTGGCTCACTAGAATTATTGATTGACTCAACAAAAGGAGAGACGTTGGTCAATTTAGGACAAAACTTAGTTGATACATCTTCCAAATTTTCAAAAAAGGAGCATATGGAAGTGTTCCTACATGTATTTCCTATATCACCTATTGGATTCTTGACTGCAATGGGAGGTATTATATTTTCAAATTTGGGTAGTTGATCATTAATATAATGGGACAATGTGACACGTCGAGGGTTCTTCTTCAACCCTTTACATTTTGAACAACCACATACTACTCGAGTGTCATAAAAGAGATCCAATCAATAGTGTAATACCATTGACCCAATTTGGTTGTTGGAATATGACATGCTAAAATTGGCAGGGTAAAGAAGCCATCCATTTTCATTGAACATTTTCACGTGGTATCTTTCTCCTGATAAGAGCTTGCATCATTTTTGGACTGGTGGAATATCTCGTGCATCTGAAGTCGATCCTAAATCATGATCCTGCAAAATTCAATGAACGATTATTCAAATGCATGTGCACAAATAATATAAATTCAATTAAATAAATGGATTATAAATAAAATCTAGACTTACCTCAAACGATGGGGGAGAACTTTATGAACTTGAAATGATATGGAATGAGTTGGAATCTGAAGAATTGGCCATTTTATATTATAACATTTTCTCCTTTACATTTGAGCCAAAACCATCATCAATACATGAATGGATTCTTAAAAGAAAGTTTGGGAAGAATAGAACAATATAACTTCAAACAAGATTTCAAATGCCTTTTAAAAGTATTTGGTTCTCTTAATTAGTTAAAGACACCTCGAGGTGCCTATATAAAAAGGAATTGATCTGCCTACATAAAAGAGCATTGGTGCACTAAAGTATGAAAAGCACCGAAGCATGACCTTCATTACTGCCCTTGCAAAGAAAAATAATTCCAAAATTTAATTGTGGAGGTTTTCATTTCTATTTTGTCAAAAAAATTGAGATTGGTGTGTTTGTACACAGAGAGCACAATGGGGTTCTTAAAACCGTGTAGCGCACTGATTTTATAGAGAAAAACAAATGAAAAGTTGCATATGTACATGTTTGTCGTTGTTTTTGTACTTACAAATTTCACATGTGCACCTTGAAGCATACTAATGTGATATGCAATTGTATAACACAGTAGAAAGGTAAGTTACAAAAAAATGACAATCACGTTTATCATCAATGTGTTGTAATATACAGTGAAAAAATGAGTGGGAATTTCATTTTTTGAAATGTATGTGTTTATAAATGAAAATATTATTCATTATGTCATTCTTTTGGAAAATTTTAGAGGGGATAGTTTTTCAAGAGAGATTTATCAACAAATACTTTGGAGTGGGTAGATTTTTTGAAGAGCTAAATTTGGAATGGATCACATACCCAAAACTAACCCCTGATCGTGATTAATTAAAGGGTTAAAACAAGTGGTTAGTGCCTAAATAAATCCCATAGCGGTTTCATGATTCGGGATTTACTTGTGTCATACCTCTTGGGGACACGATGCTCAAAACTCTAAAACGCAAAATATCAAAATAATTAAGCGCCCAAACGTATTTAACTTAACTTTAAAATAAGATCAATGATATTAAATAAATTTTTGTGTTTCGCTATTCGGGAATTTTCGATGACATTCCTTTTGAAATCCCAGTTTTGAATCGTCGATATGTGGCAGTATCTATAAATGATTAGTGGAGATATATTTAACATAAAGTGTGTATATCCAGGCATAACATCCCCATTAAAGCATTTAATTTTTATCGCTTGTATCGATACGCTAAATTTAACACAAGTTAAAGGTTAATAAAGGTTTGTTATTTCGAATTTCATTCCTACTTTCAGACTAGGAGCGAGTTACATTCATAATAGCTTATGCATTCCTTCTTTGCAACAGGCTTTCATTTTAGCACAAACATCATAGCACCCAAAAAAGTTCCTAAGAAGAGTAAGGAGGCAGGTGAAAGCTCAAATCGGGATGGAGATGTTATATCTGACACTAGGCCACATGTTGTGGATTCAATCAAATCTTGGAGGCAGATTTTTGAAATCTTAGACTATGAAATTAGGAATTGCCCTGACGATTTTGGCAATGAAAATACTGAAAATAAACTCAGAGACATAGCAGAGTCTGAGCTTCATCAAATAGCCGCACGGCTGAGACTCTTTCCATACAATGACATGATAAGTTGGGCTTTAGAGAAAACCGACATTCAGAAAAGGAGAATTCTAAACAACCAAAAGGTCATCGTCGGCTCGTTCATACCCGAGCACATCCAATTAATGTATAAATTGTCCCTTACTTGTAAATACATTTATAATATCGAATTTGTAGAGGAATTTCAAAGAAAGGAGTGCACAGAATTCGATCAAACATATCCAGGTATAATAAAAGAATGGTGGGAAATTCCAGTGAGATTTAGAGATGATACCCATGGAATTTATGCCACAGCTCCATTAAATGAATACATGGCTTATATATCTCTGATGCTATGTATACTTTTCGGGAGGAAAATCCCTACCCATTTCCCTGCAGAATGGGTGCCACTTCTACACGAAGTAGCCGAGGGTTACAGTTTCAACTGGGGTAAAATTTTATCAGATAATCTAACTAAGGATATTGCAGAGTACCAAACGGAAAAATCAAAAGGCCGACCTACATATTTTTACATGTATGCATATATTATGGATGATATCTATTGCATGACTCCATTCCCCTTGATGAATTGGAGCTGGAACGTAGCCTGTGCGGAGCCCATTCATGTTTATCACTCTAAACTATGGGAAGAGAATGTTAAAGATTTATTTTACGAAATCTGTCACTACGTAGTGATACCTTTGCACCAAATTTTGTATGGTTATGCACCCCCTCGTATTTCAGATCCAATCGTGGGAAACCTCGGGGCGATTGCAGATTGGTTTATTGAAGAGGGTTTCTAATATGTCAGGGTTTTTGGGTGCTCGATTCCTCCTCACGCACTTTCGAAGTTCCTTCCTGACAAATTGGTGTGTAGGGAGGTGGACTACCAAATAATAATAGGTGGCATCGACATGGAATTGAAAGAAGATCAGAATAAGTTCTAGCCAGCTTATCCGATACAGATTGGGAAGTGTTCACTGCTTAACTTTGGTCATTCCAAGGTAGAATATATAGCACTGGGAGACATCAAATTATTAGATCTTGAACTCAGAAAACATGATCCTTATCAAATTGTAGGAAATCATCTTGCTCATTGCAATATCAAAATGTATGAACATGAATATTCTCCCTGCGACGACATGTTCAAGGGAGCCAGAACCTATGAGGAAATATTACACAGAGTTCAAGCATTATCACCCAACCTACAGACCATCTTTCTGACTTTCTAGAAGCACAGGCGAAGTGGTTTTCCAAAGACACTACAAGGAGAATCAACAACCCATCCTCGAGCTCAAGGAAGTATTCCCCCAGGTTTCGGATTAGAGGCTCATGATAAAGGGACTGCAGAAGAAAAACCAAAGAAGACTGAAGCGCCTTCACAAAAAGTAGAAGCTTCGCCAACAGATCACCCAAAGTCGGAAACAGAAGTTAGGCTCGAGACACCTTCAAAGTCGAGTCAAATGATTCCTCTTTTATCATCAACTATTCCTGTTGATATCCCCAAAACAGCAGGAGAAACTCAATCTTCAGAATTGGGTAGCCCTATTACATCATTAACTCCTTTACAATGAACTTTCGGTACCCCCCATCTGGAATTCATATATGTAAGTGACCTTACTCCTATCTCTAGATAAGAGATACCTTCCTATGACTACTTTTTCAGTAGGAAGAGGAAGGTTGTAGTAAAATAGGAAATGCATCTAAGAGAAGGGACAATGGTGAAGAAACACAGAGTGATCATGGATGGATAGAACTTAGAAGAAGAAGATTTTGCCACAGAAGTAGCAGGCTCTATGGTATCTTTGGAAATGACCAATTTATTCTCAGTTGACTCTCTGAAAACAAGGTTGAAGCAGAAAAATCAAATGATAACTCAGTTGCAGGACCAAATAAGGCACACAGAAAATAATATTTGAGAGGAGGTAAATCAAAGAGTTGAACATGCTAGAACTGCTGACAAAAAGGAAATGCAATTGTTTAAGTCTAGTTTAGAGGAAGCGAACAAGCATATGAAAATGAGTCAAGCACAGGCTATTCGGAAGGAAGAGTTAGTGAGACAGCTACAGGCTGAGTTGAAGTCCATTAAAGGACAAGTTTTGAATATAACAACATTTCAAGCCCAAGCACTAGAGGTGCATGAGAAACTACAAGCAGAACAACAAAACATGCTTTCTCAAATAGAAATCATTCAAAACTACTTCCTGGAAATAAGCCACTCACTGGATAACATTTCTCTCAAGGAAAAAGCGGCTACAACAGCCCATGTTTCTTTTCAAAAGGCAGTAGAATTTTCGGCTAGAGAAGAAGTACCAGCAATCCCAAATCTGACTATAGAAGAACAGATCAGGACAGACATCATATTAAAAACATGGGAGACCAATATAGCCGAAAGCAGGAAAATGGAAACATAAGTTAAGGAAGAATGTGAAGAAGTGTTTGATCAGCTAGATACAAAAACATTGGGCATTGGTAAAGGTGATTGTCCTGGGCTATTAGGACAGATCAATGTTGTAAGGCATCAAATGCTTATCAAGGAGAGATGGAATGAAACCCAACTTGAGATTTCACAGTTGAATCATCTTGACATCATCCAAATGGATAAGTGGCTAATAAATCCATATGTACAGTTGCAGTCGACAAAGTTTGAAAAAAGAAAGATTGAAGATAGGCTGCCCAAAATTCAGAGGAAGTTGTATGTGTTTGAAGCAAAGGATACGACAAAACCTTCCATAATTTTGGTGTAGTTTCTAAACAGGTGTGTCGAGTGTTTTGGACCGAGAAAAATAAGTTCTTCAAATAAATGATGAAGTAACAAATGTATGCTCATTTTGGTCCAACTGGTAGAAAAGTAAAAAGTAACCGAGCAAAACGGTTCAAATTTTGTATTCTATAACCGTTAGCACCTAAGAGATTAGGAGAATACCAACCATCTAGGGTTGATGATTTTCTTTGTATAAATACAATTTTGAAAGATGACACCAGGGGGGGATTTTTCCTTGGTCAATTGTAGCAGAGAAATTTTTCATTTGCCAGAATTAATACAAATGTGAATCGAAGACTCCAGATCTTGTCAAGTTTGAGTTATGTGTTCCTCTGTTATTTCATTTTTAACATCATTTCTTATATATATTTGATGAATGCTTAGCTGCAATTTAGTACAACCTCTACTATGGTAATTGATTATTTTAGTCATCTAATCGTTTACAACTTTTCCTTTGTATCAACTATCAGCAGGTACAAGACCTGTGAATCACTTAGATTTCTATATCTTATGCTTCATTAAAGTTTTTCTTGTCTATTTTCTTCTTCTGTCACAAAGTGAGATTCTTCCTTGGTTGATGCCTCACATTGTTCCACAACTTTATGTTTTCTTTCATTTCATGCACGATTTTCAGTTTAACTTAGATACGGGAAATGGCCTTTGAATTTGTTATACTATTAATTCATATATCTGGGAACTTTCTCATATAATCTAAAATAGAAACAACAACCCAAAAAACAACAAATCTTTAAAACTCTTTTTCCTCCATGGTTGTACCTGTTACGAGACATCCCAATATCGATCGCGGTCTTACAGACCAGACCAATATCGCTTTAACTCTTTTTAACACCATCTTAAAAACTGTTACCACCTGGGTTGAACTTGAACATTCATGGGCAACCATTGAGCAAGACATTAGCATCCAGGAACAATTGGAAGATAGACAAAGACAACTCATAAATCAACCATAGCTCCTTTTCCCCTAAAGAGTTGTTTTTTCTTTCTTTATAGACCCTCTTTATTTTCGGATGCCTAGACTTTATACTTTCAAGCCTTAAGTATAAACTCTAGAACAACATTAGTAATGAGCATCAATGTGTATATGTGTGTTTAACGCACTAGGGAATACTATTTTAATATACGCACCAAGATATAATTCTGTAAAAATTGTTTCATAGTTTCTATATATGATTATTTCTATCTTTTTTTTATAGAAGATGGTTGATAGAAGTTCATGGAAAACAATTTTTTGTGGAGGAGCACAATGGTATCTCATCCCAACAAGAGAACAAGGAAATTTATTTAAGTTTTATTAAAAAATTAATTATGTATTTGAATTATCTATAGGTTTAAATTAATTATGTGTATTGGTTAATGTGTGTCACGCAGAGAAAAAACTTGAAGAACCTTAATAACATTGTTTGCAATCTGATTGAAAAATAGCATAAAAGATTTACGGAAATGTTGCAAATATGGGAATTAGGTGGATCAAAAGGTAATCAACATGAAATTTTCTTTTAATTTTTACTAAAACTTATTACTTAAAATTAATCACTAAAGAGTTTTAAACACTCAATTTCACATTTTTTTAATGTTATGCAAGGAAGGATGTGAGGGAACAATTTTTTTCCTAAGACAACAAAAATTATGAAGGATGTAATTGATGATGACAACTTGATCATCAATTCATCTTGAGTGGTGCTAGAAGTTAATGAGGGGAAAATTGTTTTATAGAAGTTTGAGGGATATGGTGGAAAGAACGTAAAGACATAATTTCCACTTATAATACAAAAATCAATCCAATTACTCCAAGAATCAGGTTATACATAAACTACAGGAAGCATTTTTGAAGCAATAGTCAATGAGGCCCATGAGACTTGCAATAGAAAAAACATACAATAACAAAAAAGAAAACTAGTCCAGAGTAATCAAAGTGAGTTAACATACCTCTGTTGCAAAATTATACATAGATATCACCCCTGGTATGGTTTAGACTAATAGATTTCCCCACTTCATATCAAAGAAAAATATAAGACATATGGTGAAAGGAAATTCAAAAAATTGATTTCCCCCATCTAGTCCAAAAAAAAAAAAGATGATGAAAGGAAATTCATAAAATGATTGCCCTCACCTCAGCATTTAAATGAAAAGTTACAATTTGAAGTGGTGAAAGTAAATTCAATAAAGGGAATCAGATAACTTCACTGGGGTACTGAACAGGCTCGTTGGCAGTGAAGCAATGTCTAAGATATCTCTAAGGATGTTATACATGAATTATACTATACTTTGGTAATTAGTTTTCTTTGAAGCTAGATCTACATCCCAAGTTCGCGCAGGACTCCTTGATTAAAAACATTAAAATTGATTCACCTCGAGGCAAGAAAGATCAACAAAACCTGTTAAAACTCCTAAGGTTGTTTGGATTATATTAAGCAGACCAGAAATCAGTATCAGGAAAGAGGAAGTAAAATGGCCTAAAATTGAGATTAGAGAGAAATTAGGTTTCGAAAGCTTTCAGAGATAAGGATGAAAACCCCTTTTTCCTATACACCCCCTTTCTGAAAAAGTTTTGCATAAACAAACTAATGACTCCATTTGCCCAATAAAGGCACGTGGTCTACTGTTCTTCTCATCCCGCAAGGAGACGATATTCCTAGATGGAGCCTATGTTGAAACAAAGTTTACTTTTCTTCTCTAAATCCAAATCTCCATTTTTCTTCGGTTACAGAGCCGCCCTTAGTTCTAAAAAGGAGTCAAAAGGTCTTTCAGGATTTTTGGGTTTCAGAGTTTGGCTATTCACGAAGTATGTTTTTTAATAGCAACTCCAAAGTCCTAGTGCCGATGTCTCGAAAAAGTGATTGTTTAAAAGGAATTGAATCGTTTTTAAAGTAATAATTGAAAATGTTAACGACTTTCTAAGCCTTTCACATGTTATTTTTCAGCCATCTCAACTTAAACAACATTTCAAAGTCCTGATGCGCTTTTCAAGAAATACCATTTAATCATGATTAATTAATTTTTAAGCATACGTAACAAATTGTTAATCAGTCGCGATTCAGGAAATCAATGAGTCAACCTTGAGTCTCCTTAAAACGCCAATTCCCGAAGTCGTGAAATCCTTAAAAGCTAATGCTATGTTTATTAAGAAGTAAGAAGGTTTAATGATAATAAATCCCATTGTGATTTCATGATTTAGGATTTCTTGCATTAAAGAGTCGTCGGAGTCTCGATAATCCAATCCACTAAAAGAGAAAACTAACCCATGTTCATGATTAATTAAAGGGTTAAAACAAGTGGTTAGTCCCTAAATAAATTCCATCGTGGTTTCATGATTCAGGATTTACTTGTGTCATACCTCTTGGGGAAACGATCCTCGAAACTCTGAAACGTGAAATCCCAAAATAATTAAGCGCCTAAACGTAATTAACTTAAATTTAAAATAGGATTAATGATATTAAATAACTTTTCGTGTTTTTCTATTCGGGAATTTTCAATGACATTCCTTTCGAAATCCTAGTTTTGAATCGCCGATATGTGGCAGTATCTATAACGAATTAATGGAGATATCTTTAACATAAAGTGTGTATCTCCAGGCATACCATCCCCATTAAAGAATTTAATTTTTATCGCCTGTATCGGTACGCTAAATTTAAGACAAGTTAAAGGTTAATAAAGGTTTGTTATTTCAAATTTCATTCTTACTTTCAGAAGATCTTACGCATTCCTTCTCTGCAACAGGATTTCATTTTATCACACACATCATGGCACCCAAAAAATCACCTAAGAAGAGTGAGGAGGTAGGTGAAATCTCAAATCTGGATGGAGATGTTATATCCAACACTACGCCACATGCTGTGGATTCAGTCAAATCATGGAGGCAGATTTTTGAAATCTTATACTATGATATTAGGAATTGCCTCGACGATTTCGGGAATGAAAAGACTGAAAATAAACTCAGAGACATAGCAGAGTTTGATTTTCATAAAATGGCCACATGGTCGAGACTCATTCCATACAATGACATGATAAGCTGGGCTTTAGATAAAACCGAAATTCAGACAAGGAGCATTCTAAACAGCCAAAAGGTCGTCATCGACTCGTTCAGGCCGGAGCACATCCAAGTAATGTATAAATTGTCCCCTACTTCTAAATACATTTATAATGCCGAATTCGTAGAATAATTTCAAAGAAAGGAGTGTACAGAATTCGATCAAACATATACAGGTATAATCAATGAATGGTGGGGAATTCTAGCGAGATTTAGAGCCGATACCCATGGAATTTATGCCACAACTCCATTAAATGAATACATGGTTTATATAGCTCGGATTTTATGTAACCTTTTCAGGAGGAAAATCCCTACCCATTTCCCTACAGAATGGGTGCCAGTTATACACGAAGTAGCCGAGGGTTATAGTTTCAACTGGGGTGAAATTTTATCAGATAATCTAACTAAGGAGATTGAAGAGTACCAAACGGAAAAATCGAAAGGCTGACCTGTATCGTTTTATATGTCTGCATATATTATGGATGTTATCTATTACATGACTCCATTCCCCTTGATGAATTTGAGCTGGAACCCAGCATGTGCGGAGACCATTCATGTTTATCACTCTAAACTATGGGAGAATGTTAAAGATTTCTTTTATGAAATCTGTCACTTTGTAGTGATACCTTTGCACCAAATGTTTTATGGCTATGCACCCCCTCATTTTTCAGAGCCAATCTTAGGAAACCTCAGGGAGATTTTAGATTGGTTTATTGAAGAGGGTTTCTCCTATGTCAGGGTTTTCGGGTGCTCGATTCCTCCTCATGCACTTCCGAAGTTCCTTCCCAATAGACTGGTGTGCAAGGACGTGGCCTACCAAATAATAATAGGTGGGATCAACACAGAATTGAAAGAATTTTAGAAGAAGTTTTGGCCAGTGTTTCCAGTATAGATTGCGAAGTGTTCACTACTTAACTTTGGTCATTCCAAGGTAGAAGTTGCAGCACTGAAAGACATCAAATTAGTAGATCTTGAACTCAAAAAACATGACCCTTATCAAATTATAGGAAATCATATTTCTCATTGCAATATGAAAATGTATGAACATGAAGATTCTCCATGTGACTACATGTTCAAGGGAGCCAGAACCTATGAGGAAATATTAGATAGAGTTCAGGCATTATCACTCGACCTAGAGACTAGATTTCTAACTTTCCAGAATCACAGGTGAAGTGGTTTTCCAAAGATACTACAGGGAGAATCAACAACCCCTCCTCCATCTCATTGAAGTATTCCCCTAGATTTCGAATCAGAGGCTCATGATAAAAGGATTGGAGAAGAAAATCCAAAGAAGACTGAAGCGTCTTCACAAAAAGCAGAAGCTTCGCCAACAGAGCACCCAAAGTTGGAAACATAAGTTAGGCTTGAGATACCTTCAAAGTCGAGTCAAATGATTCCTCTTTTATCATCAACTATTCCGGTTGATATCCCAAAAATAGCAGGAGAAACTCAATCTTCAGAATTGGGCAGCCCTATTACATCATTAACTCCTTTACAGTCAAATTTTGGGACCCCCCATATGGAAGTCATATATGTAAGTGACCTTACTCCTATCTATAGAGAAGAGATACCTTACTCTTACTAACTTTTTAGTAGGAAGAGGAAGGCTATAGTAAAACAGGAAATGCATCTGAGAGAAGGCACAATGGTGAAGGAAAACAGAGTGCTTGTAGATGGGAAGAACCTAGAAGAGGAATATTTCACCACAGAAGTAGCAGTCTCTATGGGAGATTTTGAAATGACCAATTTATTCTTAGTTGACTCTCTGAAAACAAGGTTGAAGCAGAAAAACCAAATGATACCTCAGTTGCAGGACCAAATAAGGAACATGGAAAATAATGTTCGAGAGGAGGTAAATCAAAGAGTTGAACACACTAAAACTGTTGACAAACAAAAAATGCAATTGTTGAAGTCTAGTTTAGAGGAAGAGAAGAAGCAGATGCAAATGAGTCAAGTATAGTTTATTCGGCAAGAAGAGTTAGTGAGACAACTACGGGATGAGTTGAAGTCCATTGAAGGACAAGTTGTGAATATAACAACATTTCAAGCCCAAGAACTAGAGGTGCATGAGAAACTACAAGCAGAACAACAAAACATGCTTTCTAAAATAGAAATTGTTCAAAACTTCTTCCTGGAAATAAGCCACTCACTGGATAACATTTCTCTCAAGGAAAAAGAGGCTACAAGAGGCCATGTTGCTTTTCAAAAGGCAGTAGCATTTTCTGCTAGAGAAGAAGTACCAGCAATCCCAAAGCTGACTGTAGAAGAACAGTTCATGGGAGACATCATATTAAAAACATGGGAGACCACTATAGCCGAAAGTAGTAAAATGGAAAGAGAAGTTAAGGAATAATGTGAAGAAGTGTTTGATCATCTAGATATAAAAACACTAGGCATTAGTAAAGGTGATTGTCCTAGGCTATTAGGACAGATCAATGTTGTAATGCATCAAATGCATATCAAGGAGAGCTGGAATGAAACCCAGCTCGATATTTCACAATTGAAGCAACTTGACATCACCCAAATGGATAAGTGGCTAATA
>SNQJ01S0048984.1:70743-85864 GCA_010110895.2 Picea sitchensis | reverse complement strand
TTTTACCGTGACTTTCTATCCAAAGGATAATCTTCTTTTCCAAAATAATTCCATAAAGCTTGGCTAAAATCAGGCTAATCATAATGGTCCTATAATTAGAGGGAATGTTTCCATCCCCATTTTTAAAAATAGTAACAATGAGGATTTGCATCCAGGGTTTAGGGAATCCCTTCTTGATTTCTAAATTGAAGAGCTTGTGTAAATTGAAATCAAAATATTGTAATTTTCCTTGGGGTACCAATTTTTTTTTCTTCTGATTTTTTCAATCTCTTTTCTTTTTCATCATCAATGATCGCCTCCCACTCTCTCTATGGAATCGAGGGAGGATGATCATACCTAGGGTTTTCTACCAAGATTCATCTATAAACACCCCTCATATATTTTAAATATTCTCATGTTGCATAGGTGACCATTTTTTTATTGAATGTGTCTACTCCAAAGAGGCCATCGAGATAATCCAAGTTTTTTTTTAGGTTGTAATTTTGACAATTCCACCTCATGCGTAAGGTTTCCCCAAAAATCAATAAAGCCTTTCTCTCCAGGTGCCTATAAAAATGGTTGTTTCCTACACACAAAAAGATATAATCATTATTTTAAAAATAATAATCTAGATGATTTGTGTATGATATGGACAACATGAAACAATTAAAATATGAAAAACTACTTGGGAGTCTTATTTGTTTTAATGGAAGTCAGTTATCGTTGACCAAAAATGTGCATGGAAGGTTCCCCATGTTCGTCACACGTCTAGCTCCAGGAAATGCAACCATGTCAACCACATCATCAGCCTAATCTTTGTCACCACCTCTAGAGCCTAATTGTTGTGTGGATGGATGGCGGTGTGTGTCATGGATCCTATATAAATTAGGTGTGGAAGATGGAGAAGTAAATATTACTCTAGTAGTTGTATGCCACTACTACCAACACCAGGCTGAACAGGATCCAAATATCTCTTTATAAAAAAGAAAATGTTTTCCCGTGAGATAATGTAAAAGTTAAAAAAATAAACTTTCATAATTGAACATATGAGTACATTAAAAAAAATAGTTTAAATTATGGTTACTACCTTATATGTGTTAAGTTGTGACATAAGGAGATTGATCATTTCTAGAACGTCAGGATTTTGATCTGGACGATATAACAAGCTATCAAGTTCCTTGTTCTCTTTAATRATCTTTCCTTTTAATAATACCATTGGATCGGGGGATGAATACAACCCCTCCTCATCGGCGGAAACATGATCTGTCGACTAMATATAATTTCAACATGAAAATCAATGTTATTTTAGTCATATAAACAACTGAAATAAATGATCRCCAAACAAATAAAATTATATAAACAAATAATAAAATTCACGTAAAATGAAAGTCGAATTTGATAATCATKTACATGTTTTGCGGCTGGCCCTTTTCCATGATCATCCTGCCACATTATAATATAATTAGAACCCCCAAATATTTAAAAAATGGTTAACGATAACAAAAAAAATGATTTCCACCCAAATAAAATCAACCTCAATACGATCAACCTCCCACATTATTATAAAATTGGGACCGTGAAATACTTAAAACATTTTTAAAGATAAAAAATATATATATAATGCAATAAGTAGAAGTTGCTTAAAGAGGTGGTGCATAAGTACCCGCACACTATTATTTGATGTTTCTATTTGATTTAAATGATAATCCACTAATAACTCTTCCCCGAGAGCTATTTTTTTTATTGCACACAGGACTACCAGATTCTCTGTGTGTCCTCATAAATGCAATTTGATTTCTTGTTTGTTGTCTTCAGTCGTGTGTTGTTTATGAACCCTGCAATATTTTTGGAATCTTTAGGCCTTCCATAAATATAGATAGTATGTAACATCTCATCTGTTACGACAACAACCAACACACAACAAGAAAAAAAAATTGTTGTTATGTTGGTAATTACATCACCGTTAAAAGAAACTTCCTTGACACATCATCATATATATATGAACAACATGAACACATCATCAATCATTCACGACATAAATTCGACACATCGTTACAATGAAAAGTGATACACAATAGATGCATTAACACAATTAATAGCAGCCCATAATCCAAGGTGTAAGAGAATTAAATCCTAAAATCAATCATATAGGGACACAATAGAGAGTGCAATGAAAACAATTTTATTTTATTTCCAGGTGCAAGGGAAACATCTATTTTACTCCAGACGCATGCTTAACCCAACAAGGAAATCAACGATGAAACTACAATTATTCCATGGTGTGTGCGTCATCCCATTACCAGATAACATAATCCACTGTCAAACGTTTTGCAAGAGTAAAACCATCAAATATTTCTTGGTGCAACAATTTATCTACTCGACAATCTTACATCAGTCTTAATTACATACTCAACAAATCAATGTTTATTCTTGGATGCATTAATTTACATGCATTAATTCATGGGCACATTCAACTTTACACACAATAAGACTAGATGATTAACTCCACATAAGGAATGAGAATCCACAAGAGCTAGAGCGCGGTATGAACTAATTACATAGTCGATCAACATTAAGTTAAGGTGCAATAATAGAACATTTCTAATTCAAGCACTCATCCACATCATTCTAAGGTTGCCAGTATAAACTCCCTTGTCACTCATCAATCAATAATTAATCGTTGTGCAAGGTTAAATAAGTTTGATTCAATCCAGCAACATCGATATTTAGGGGCGCAAGGAAATCTAGTTATTAAACCATCAACATGGACAATTTAAAGGCATTAGAAAATAAGTTAAATAAACATAAGGAAAACGTTCATAACACGAGCGGTCCTAGGAATAAAAACCACTCCTTACATAAATTTGGTGTTGTGCGCAAGAGGTTTAATATATATTACATGACACCTTATCAAAAAATAGTGTGTGCAATGGATCTAGTTGTTTTAACTAGTCATTCATCAATGTTGAAGGGTGATTGCGTAAGAGACGCTACCCATTCTACCTTCCTACTAGAGAATCTGACATCATACACTCACATGATTAAAGGCACATTAGTGACCAAAATTGAATTCAATCAAGCCTCCTCAATAGTCAAGGCACAAAGTAATCTTGGTTATTAACACATCATACATTGATAATTTAATGGTGCAAGGTAATATAAACAATCATTCTTGCATTAAAATTGTTTCACACGAGTGTAGAACAACTACATAACACAACATGTAAGCATTAAATCAATGACGCAAGACTTATCCTCAACTTCGTTTCATGGCTCAACAGTCGTCTAGTTATCAATTATTTCATACTTCAATGCCACAATCACAATGCATGAAAATCAATTAACGCAATTTAAACATACATCGCCTCAATTAATGGTGCAAGAGGATACCATTAAGAATCGAACATACTTCAGTAAAATTAAGGGTGCATAGTACCCATTTCCTAAACTATCATACATTCACAAGATAAAGGTGCAAGAGAATAAGGAAGAGGCAAAAGAAATTCTAAATCTTGAAATTACCCAATACACCCTACCCAACCTCTCCATTGTATCTCGTCGGCCACCCACTCATTATAATTATGATTATGTGTCTAAAATTGAGCATAATAAAACTAAGGGTTTATCATTGAATTAAATCACAGGTAATCAATTGTCCAAGGAAGGGTATAGATAGATGAGAAAAACCTATGTAAGCAATAAAAAAAAAATCCACAATTAAATATTAAATGAGTGTAAGTAAGGCACAATGAGATAACCAATGAAATACTAATAAAGGAGAGTATAACAATTAAGGATTAGCATCTTATAAGCTGGGGGAAAGTCACCAAGCCAATCTCAGAAGGTGGTCTCCATCTCAGAGACTTTAACTTTCAAAATATTTCTCTCGGATCCAAGCCTCTCTAGAATCTTGTCTCGGGGAAGTCCACTTGGAGCAAAAAATAAATCTGGAAGAAGTACTTCCATGGCCAGAGAACAAAATGCCTTGATCGGCCTGCAAACACGGTAAAACGGTCTCCAATTTTCACCCTGTGTCTAAAAGCAATGAGACTCTTCAATCCCAACCTCACCTGGATACTAGGGAATGGAAATAATATTAACATATGGGATGACTCAGTGTTGGGAGACCCACCTTTAAGCTCGATTGAAGGAACATCTCAGATAAAAGCCTGGATGCGGTCCCAAAACCTAGTCAACCTTTGGGACATCTTGATTTGGAGTGACGATGAGGACAAAACCTGGATCAGGTGGGAAGTCAACAACAAACCCCAAGAGATTGAAGGGGAATGGCACACTTTGATGGACTCCCTGCAAGGGAAATTCCTGATAAAAGCAAGGAAAAAGGACATGAGGGGATGGGGTTCACATTCTGGAACATATACAACAGCAGTAGGGTATAAAAGCTTCACATCAGTTGCTCATGTCGCCCCAGACCCTACAATTTGGAAATCCATTTGGACTTCCAAATCCATCCCGAAGATAGACATGTTTGTCTAGAACCTGGCTCATAGAAGCATATTAAATGGATAAAAACTGAGAAGGAGAGGGTGGAAAGGCCCTTCCATATGTCCCCTCTCCATTCAAGAGGAGGAAACAGCATACCACTTTCTTCTGCAATGCCCATTTACTAAAGAGGTGTGGAATTTGGCCCTGGGTCTAAAGCAGGGAACATTCGCTCTACCCCAAGAGTCCAATGCTTTGCTTCGGAACTGGAGCTCTTTTTGTACATTCCAGATCAAGAAAAAATCTCATCTCAACACCCTCTGGAGAACTCTTCCAAAATTCATTCTCTAGAAAATTTGGTTGGAGTTAAACAACAGGCTTTTCAAGAAGATCACTTGCAATCCTGCACAAGTGGCAATTAAGATAAAGGCCCTCTTTGGTGAAACTTCCCCCTACTTCAGAAAAGTAATGAATTTGAGAGGCCTAGAAGCGGAAGAGGAGTAGTGGATCAAAAGTTTCAATCTCAAGGAACAGCCACAGAAAACAGGCATTGAAACAAGACATGAAAAATGGGAAATATGGTTGGAGGAGGAGTAATTAGGGGAATGGAAGAGCCAAAGGAGTAAGCATCTACTATTCTTTGACGAGGCTTCCAAAGGAAACCCCGGGGGCGGCAGGAGGAGGAGGGGTCCTCTTGGACCCAGACGGAAAGCTAGAACTATCTTATGCTTGGGGGTTAGGAGTAGATACCAACAACCGATCAGAAGCTCTCACTCTCTAGCAAGGGTTGATCCAGGCTATCAGTAAGAAAGTCAAATATTTAGTGATAATAGGGGACTCTAGACTTATAATTCAAGTGTTTATTCTTCATAATCTGGTCAAGCAAACAAAGCTCCAACATATCCTAGAGAAAATTCACCTTCTATTGAAAAGGTTGAGAACCTTTCAATTGTTCCACGTTCTTTGAAATTTGAATGAACAAGAAGATGAAGAAGCAAATAGAGGCGCCATATTGAGCATAGGGGAACTCCAAATCAATGGAATCACATCATATTTGGAAATCCCATAAGGCCCGAGTAGGAAAGGGGGGTTACTAATGGTAAACAAGGAACTTGAGTTTGCAAGAACAACCGTTGGCAAAGCAAAGTAGAAAGGGAGACATCGATTGAAGGGAAGACATACAAGTCCAGAGACAGGACACTCAGAGACAAGACAGGCAGCAGGAACAAGGAGAGAGGAAATCAAATGGGTGATGAAGGCTCAGAGAAGAACAAATATTCTTCATGAGCTTCATGACCTGTGTAAGGTCGATCTGATCGGCTTTATCCTTCAGAATTCTCACGAGACAACCTGGCCCGATAGGGTAGGTACCAAGATCACTGTTAAAATCATAGGCCCTGAAGGAATCAATAGAAATCTTGTGCATATCGGTGAGAGTCCAAGTAGTGAAAGTAAGGGGAAAGATCTCAAGCAGAGGAAGCTCAGCAAGCAAAGGAAATCAGGCAGGGCGTCAAGCTCAAGGAGCAAGTCGACGATGGAGGAAAGGCTCAAGACTATGGAGGAGGAAATGAAGAGGATTAAATAAATTGTGCAAAACCGAGTCAACATCCTTCAGAGTTTCAATGATGAGGCAGGTCGAAGGCTCACCATGCTAGATGCAGACATCACAAAGACCAAAAACATCTTTACTGAAGCAGTGGACCAAGTTCGGCATGAACACAAAGACCCAAAGGAGGAGTTTGAAACCCGAGTCCTCAAGCTAGGGATCCAACTGGAAAAATTGACCCTGGACTGGAAAATCGAGCACAGTCTTCCCTAGAAGGAGGTTCTAAGGAATTTCGACCCATAAATATGCAGTCAAGCAAGACTTCTTCAAATAACTCTGTGATGTCGGCATTTTGTATAGAAGCCACCACATACAACGAGTTTAAAGCTTTATTTGGTTTACAAGTTTTAGGATATTGTAATCAGAAAGGCTGGTTAGAGCCTCATGAAATCGAACCAGTTGTAACAGCTCCAGTGACTTTGTCACTGCCTATCTAAATAAAGAACCATTAACCGTTTTCGTAAAAAAAAAAAAAAGATTTACTCCAATTTCACAAAGAAAGTAATTCAACCTAATTCTTAGGTAATAGGAACTGCGCCTAACTGGAAGAATCTTGTCCACACCCAAATAAAAATGGGAAAACGCAGACGTTGCAGTCTAGAATGTTGGACGAAGACGTGAGGACCATCCTGAGAATTACTCTTCCTCGTTGGGAAATTAAATAATGTAGATATCAAGCCTTGAAGCATTGTGGAGCCTACCATTCATAGGGGTTGGGAGGGTAAATTCGCAGGGATCTTGTCCCCTAAATTTCGTTGTGTAAGGTAGAGAGAAACGATGCACCATTAGGGATAACTCATTGTACATAGAAGGGCGTAGTTGGGTGAGTTTTAAGCATGATTTTGCTGTGCGAAAATACCTATATACGCATAGGTTGAGGATGCAATCTGTTGGGCAAGGCAAGGAATTTGCGGGGTGAATTTTTAAGCACAAAGTTGCAGTAAAATTTACCAATAACCACAGGGAAAACAATGGAAAAAATGTCGAGGTTAATCCACAGAAGAAATCAAGGAATCAAATACCATGCATAAAGTAGAGATAGCATGCTCCCATGCTGGGAAAATTGCATGCGAAATTAATGGTGAAATAAAAATGCAGGAAATATTTTTAGCTGAGTACATGAAACAAGAACTCACGGCAGCCCAATCTCAACATGCAATCTCCATTATTATATAGCTTGTTTTGTATAAATAAAAGAAAACATAAATGAAAAATGCCTAGATCTGAAAACCCATTCGTTGAAAAAAAAAATGCCAAGATTTGGAGACCCATTCACTAATTAAAATAAAAAAAATGAAAAATGCCAAGATATGGAGAGAACTAAATGAAAAATGCAGAGAATCTAAAATGATGCAACTTTCCTACGTTAGCAGGTTCTGCATGACCTCCCAGTCTAGGATCGTTCTTAATCTCCCCTTTGATCCACAAGTCCTCCCTAGGAGCTACGCCTGTGCAAATAAGCACGAAGCACCAACTCTCATCCACGTGACCAGCTGACGTGACCACACTTTTCTCCCGAATGGTTTATCGGGTTTTGCGACTTCGCAAACCTAGTATGAGTCCTTGATTCCTTTCATCCTTGAAACCCTGAAATTCTAACAGGTCCTTTTATTCCCCCTTGAATTTCCTGACGTGGCCCTCAACTACGACCTGGGGCCAAATCTTTCAGTAATTCATGATTTTGCGTATTGGTGATTTTTAATGCAACCACACCTTCCACTGATAGCTACGATGATTCCTCATCACAGTCGATGGCTCTGAGATTTCCGTGATCTGACGGTCTTGATTCTATCAAGACTTCACGAATCGGGAGTTCATAACTCTCGACTTCGAGTCACAACGTCCTCCACGCCCGACTTCCGAAATGGAGAATTCAAGCACGTGATAAATGACCCTCATTGATCTAGATCCAATGAATACTATCCCTCCTGAGCTTACAAGTGTTGAAAGACACTCAGCCTTAACCTCCCCATTGGTCTGCAAGATCCAATGGTTCATGGAACTTCAGTGATTCTCCCTCTGAGAATTTTGACCGTTCGCTCGGACTCCTCAAAGGCTTCTTCCCAATTACCTTGGCATCTTCTTCTTCTGACTTAAATTCTGTAAAGGAGTTTCAGACTTCGTTCTTCCTTTGATTTCTCTCAATTCTCTATCCTTTCTGAGCTTGACCTTTGTTATGGATTCAAGGCGTCAAAAGGATTCTTGTGTGCATTCCTTGTAGAATTCATAATAACCTCTGGTTATCCACCGCCTCCAACCCTGTGCACTTCTCTGGAACAGCAGCTCTTCAATCTACCTCCTTGGTTGGTAAAGTCTAAGACTATCTCTGGCCTGCGCACATCTTGCATGACTCTTGTGCTACACCTGCACTTCTGCTTGTATAATAACAACGGTATTCCTCCTGAGATTTTCTAAGATAAAACTTAGAACTTCGTCAACGCACTCTTGCAGACTCTCACTGCACTCCTTGCATGATTTCTTAGGAAGAGAAACAATTGAAACTTATAATTCTCTTCTCATGGACTTCATACATTCAACATGAAATCATGAGCATACACACACATAGCATTGAAACAAATGCATAACAGAGAATATAAGAATATTGTAAACATACCATTCAAAAATGTAAACGGAATGGATAAAAACACCATGAATTGGATCAAAGCTTCTTTATATTAATCCAAGTGCATTTGTACATGGATTCAATAGAAACAGTTATCTGCTTATAGGATTCCTACAATCTTTGTTCTTTTGCTCTCTTATTCTCTTGCTCTACATCTTACCATGAGAAGAATAATAATACAGCAATACATATGAGGGTGTCTTTTATGAGTTTTGCCTCCTACAGCTCTAAGTTATCTAATCGAATTAAAAGCTACAACTACTTTACATTCATTACAAATAAATGCCTCCATATTTGACAGATGAGAGAAATGCTCAAGATCTGTTTTACAATCACAAAACATAAATGCAAATACATCCTACTAGCTATTACATTAATGTTCCTTCATTCAAATTCAAAATGTCTTCAAAATGTACATTGGTGGATTTCTAGTTGTTCTCACCCTTGCGCTTGCTTTGCTGGCTCGCTTACGATGCTCCTGCATCATACTCCCTTGGCTGAAAAATTCATGTACTCATGTTCATGAGCTCCTACATTGTTTGTCCATGCCTTTGGATATCTGCTTCTCTTTCCCAACTGGCATCCTCAATCAGGTGTCCCTTCCATTTGACTAAATATTCAAAATATGTCTTCCTGCGGGTCTTTCTTTCGACTCTTCGATCAATGATCTTTTCCATCTGTGGATTTTCAGATACAGGCATCTGTTTAACCCACTGAATTTCCTTTTGATTCTCTGATCCTTCTATTTCATCTACTCTGTAAGGATACAGATCCACTACATTGAATATGGACGATATGCCTACCCCATCTCGCAATTCTATTTCATAAGCATTGGCCTCAAATTTCCTCAAAATCTTACACGGCCCTATCTTTCTCATCTTTAGCTTATTGTATGTTCCCCTTGGGAATCTCTCTTTACTCAAATGCGCTAGAACTAAATCTCCCACTTCGAACTGAATTTCTCTTCTGTGTTGATCTACTCTATGCTTGTATTCTTGGTTGGAATTCTTTAGTCACTCCTTAATCTTGTCGTGAAGCTCTTGCATCTCTTCTGCAAAATCCTTTGCTCCAACACTTCTGAATTCACTCTGCCCTAAGTCTCTCAGTTCATATACTCCCCTCAACTTCATTCCATACATTATCTGGAATGGGCTATGTCTTGTGCTTCTGTTAGGTGAATTGTTATATGCAAATTCCGCTTGCGGCAGAATCTAATCCCACTGACTGCGATGTTCAACGACTAAACTCCTCAATAAATCCCCCAAAATCCTATTCACTACCTCAGTTTGTCCATCCATATGAGGATGATATGCTGAGCTAAAAGATAAATTTATCCCCAATTTCTTCCATAGGGTCCTCCAGAAGTGACCAACAAATTTGGTATCTCGATCTAAAATGATACTCTTGGGTAAGCCGTGAAGTCTAACAACTTCTTTGAAAAACATATTTATAATGTGAGTTGCATCACTGGTATTTTGACATGGTATGAAATGTGCCATATTAGAGAACATGTCGACTACCATGAATATGGAATCGCAACCCCTCTGTGTCCTCGGCAGTCCTATCACAAACTCCATGCTTACTGCATCCCATGGCCTCTCTGGCACTGGAAATGGTTGGTACAACCCTGTATTTTGTCTTTTCCCCTTTACATGCTGACAAATTCTGCATCTGTTCACAAATTTCTTGACACCTGTCCTCATCCTTGGCCAATAATATAAGTTTTTCAGTTGTGCAAACATTTTTTCATGGCCGAAATGTTCAGCCAATCCCCCACTATGTTCTTCCTTCAGAATATTCTCTCTCATAGAGCATTTCGGTATACACAACTAGTTTCCCCTGAACAACAGTCCATCCTAAATCAAGTATTCAGTCCATTGGCTTCTGTCTCTGAGAATTGGATTTTCACATGCTTCATAGGCTTCTTTAAAATCTGCATCATCTCTGTACATCTCCTTGAGATTGTCAAAACCAAAAGTTTTCACTCTGAACTCCTGCAGAATCAAACATTTCCTACTCAATGCATCAGCAACCTTTTGAGTAGTTCTAGAAATGTGATTTATAACAAAAGTAAAGTTCTACATATATTCAACCCATTTTGCATGTTTTTGGTTTAGCTTCTCCTGTCGAGTTATGAATTGTAAGGCATGGTTGTCACTATATAAGAAAAACTCTTTCGGAATCAAGTAGTGCCTCCACTTCTTTAATGTATGTATGATTGCATAAAATTCTTTATCATACGTGGAATACTTCACTTTGGAATAGTTCAGCTTCTCACTAAAGTATGCAATCGGTCTATTGTCTTGACTCAAGACTACTCCAATCGTGAATCCACTTGCGTCACATCTGACTTGGAATGTCTTACTGAAATCTGGTAGAACCAAAACTGGTTGTCCAGTTATTTTCTCCTTCAGGAACTTAAAACTTTTCTCTGCTTCCTTTGTCCAATGAAAATATTTATGTCTTTTCTTGACTGTGTCCATCATTGGTGTAGAAATTCCACTAAAATTTCTGATGAATTTCTTGTAAAAACTAGCCAATCCATGGAAGCTTTTGACTTCAAAGATGTTCTTTGGTGACGGCCAATCCCTGATTGCTTTTACTTTCTCAGGATCCATATTCAACTCATTTGAAGAGATCAAAAACCCCAAATAAATGAGTTTTTTCCTCATGAAAGATGACTTCTTCAAATTTATCAACAACTTCTCTTGTTGCAACCTCCTCATTACTAGAGTTAAATGTCTCAAGTGTTCTTTCTCAGTCTTACTGAAGATTAGTATATCATCAAGATACACAATCACAAACTTACCAATGAAACCTTTCAAGACTTCATTCATCAACCTCATGAAAGTACTTGGTGCATTCGTTAAACCAAACGGCATGACAAGCCATTCATACAGTCCTTCATTTGTTTTGAATTTTGTCTTCCATTCATCACCTTCTCTCATTCGAATATGATGATATCCGCTTTTCAAGTCAATTTTTGAAAAAAAAAATTCTCCACTTAAGCAATCCATCAAGTCATCCATCCTTGGTAAAGGAAATATATACCTGATGGTGATTTTGTTTATAGCTCTTGAGTCTGTACACATCCTCCATCCACCATCCTTTTTTGGACTTAACATTGTTGGTACAGCGCATGGATTCAATCTTTCTCTAATCAATCCCTTTTCCATCAAATCTTGGACTTGCCTCTTAACCTCTTCATTCTCCTGCGGTGTCAATCTGTACGCTACTTTGTTTGGTAAACTTGCTCCAGGTATAAGGTCAATGTGATGTCTTATACTCCTGATGAGTGGAAACGAACAAGGTAAATTGTTCACCACGATATTAGCGAATTTCTCCAGCAGCTCCTGAATTTCCTCTGGTAGATCGTCTATCGAAGTACTTGTCAAAATGACTCTGGGTTTTCTCACTACAGCAAATTGCATATCTTCTTCTTTCTTGACTTCATCAAGAAGCTCCTTCCCACTCATGAGAAGTATAGTATTGCTTGTTTCTAGTTTCACCTTTTTATCTTCAATTGGAAGAAACATATGCGTCCTACCATTCTTCTCTAAGGTGTATGTGTTCCTTCTCCCATCATGAACAACATTTCTATCATATTTCCACGGTCTGCCCAACAAAAGATGAAAAACATCCATGGGTATAACATCACATAATATTTCATCTCTGTAACCCCCTATCTTAAATTCAACTAAACATTGTTTAGTGACTGTTACTTGATGTCCTTTTTGCAACCATGAGACTTTGTATGGGCTCGGATGTGCAACTGTCTCCAATTCCAACTTTTCCACCATTTCTATGGAGACTAGATTATCTGTGCTTCCACTATCCACAATTACCTTGCATACCCTATCCTTGTTCTTGCAAGAAGTTCTAAACAAATTGTTTCTTTGGACTGGATTCTCCACCTCTTTCTCTGGATTTAAGAGAATTTTCCTCATCATTAAGGATCTTCTGCCTTCTGCATCTTCTGCCTCAACACTTTTCCTTTGCACTTATGAAATGTGAGCTTCGCCTCCTCCATCTCTTTTTCTATCAGGATGTTCATAAGACTTATGTCCAACCTTTCCACAAACAAAACACTTTATCTCACCTCCTTTGTCTCTTCCTCTTCCTATGGCTCGAGTAAAAGTGTTTATGTCGGCATATTTCTTTCCTTGTGAACTTCCTCCTCTTTTAGGGTGAGTATGAGGTTTATTTTCTTCTTCCTTCGGCTTTTGTACTCTTTCTTGGGAAATTTCTTTACCTCTTTTATGGCTTCTACCTCTGCCTCTTTGACTCTTCTTTCAGGACAACTTCTCTTCAGCCTTCAGAGCAATCTGATAAGCATCTTCCACATTTCTAATTGTCACCATACTCATCTCGTCTTGAATGTCATATCTCATACCATTCATGTATCTAGTGACCTTTTCATCATCATTTTCACGATGACTAGCTCTAATGTTTAATCTGTAGAACTCATCAGTGTATTCCTTCACTGTCATCCCCTTCTGTCTCAAATTTTGCATTCTTTGAAATAGATTACTTTGGTAGGCCATGGGTATAAATTTGGATTTCATTTTTGCAACCATTCTATCCCAGTTTTTTATTCTTTGCTTTCCTTTGCGATGCCTGTCAGCCTGTAGTTCATCCCACCACAGTGTTGCATGCCCTTTAAGTCTAGTGACAGCATGTTTCACTTTCTTATCTTCCTCGACATCCTCATAGTAGAAGTATTTATCCAGGGCTATAAACCAATCTAGAATCTCCTCAATGTCTAAGTTGCCTTCATACATCGGAATGTCCATCTTTTACCTGGCAACTATTCTTGCAACAACTCTGAATAGACGTTCTTCCACAGCATCCCCAACTGCAACTTCTTCTTCATTTCCTGCCTCATTTTTCAGCCTCACTGACATCTCCAGCTTCAACTGTCTGCCTCTATGTTGTCTCCATAGCATCTAGTTGAGCACGGAGTTCTCTCATATCCCTCTCCACAGTTGGATTGGGCATTGGTCTATCTTGACGTCTTCTGGGTGGCATTGTTCAAATCTGTTGGAGTAGATACCAACAACCGAGAAAAATCTCTCACTCTCTGGCAAGGGTTGATCCAGGATATCAGTAATAAAGTCAAATATTTAGTGATAATAAGGGACTCTAGACTTATAATCCAAGCGTTGATTCTTCATAATTCGATCAAGCAAACAAAGCTCCAGCATATCCTGGAGAAAATTCACCTTCTATTGAAAAGGTTGAGAACCTTTCAATTGTTCCACGTTCTTCGAAATTTGAATGAACAAGCAGATGAAGAAGCAAATAGAGGTGCCATCTTGAGCATAGGGGAACTCCAAATCAATGGAATCACATCATATTTGGAAATCCCATAAGGCATGGGTAGGTAAGGGGGGGTTACTAATGGTCAACAAAAATCTTGAGTCTGCAAGAACGACCACTGGAAAAACAAAGAAGAAAGGGAGATGTTGATTGAAGGGAAGACATACAAGCCTAGAGACAGGACACGCAGAGACAAGATAGGCAGCAGGAACAAGGGGAGAGGAAATCAAATGGGCGATGAAGGCTCATAAAAGGACAAATATTCATCACGAGCTTCACGACCTGTGTAAGGTCAATCTGATTGGCTTGATCCTTCAGAATTCTCAAGAGACAACTGAGCCCGATAGGGCAAGTACCAAGATCGTTGTTAAAAGCATAGGCCCTGAATGAATCGATACAACTCTTGTGCATATCGGTGAGAGTCCAAGTAGTGAAGGTAAGGGGAAAGATCTCAAGCAGAGGAAGCTCAGCAAGAAAAGGAAATCAGGCATGGCGTCAAGCTCAAGGAGAAAGTCGACGATGGAGGAAAGGCTCAAGACTATGGAGGAGGAAATGAAGAGGATTAAAAAAATTGTGCAAAATCAAGTCAACATCCTTCAGATTTTCGATGTTGAGGTAGGTCGAAGGCTCGCCATGCTAGATGTAGACATCACAAAGACCAAAAACATCTTTATTGAAGACGTGGACCAGGTTCGGCATGAACACAAAGACCCAAAAAAGGATTTTGAAACCTGAGTCCTCAAGCTATAGATCTAACTAGAAAAATTGACCCTAGAATGGAAAATCAAGCATAGTCTGCCCCAAAAGGAGGTTCCAAGGAATTTCGACCCGTAAATATGCAGCCAAGCAAGACTTCTTCAAATAGCTCTGTGATGTTGGCATTTTGTATAGAAGCCACCACATACAGTGAGTTTAAACCTTTATTTGGTTTACAAGTTTTAGGATATTGTAATCAGAAAGGCCGGTTAGAGCCTCATGAAATCGAACCAGTTGCAACAGCTGCAGTGACTTTGTCACTGCCTATCTAAACAAAGAACCATTAACCATTTTTGTAAAAAAAAAAAAAAGAGATTTACTCCAATTTCATAAAGAAAGTAATTCAACCTAATTCTTAGGTAATAGGAAGTGCGTCTGGCTAGAAGAATCTTGTC
>SNQJ01S0048984.1:35578-47378 GCA_010110895.2 Picea sitchensis | reverse complement strand
CAACTGACAATGATATGTTACTAAGTGCATCAGAGAAAAAGGAAAGTCAGGGCCCTGCTACAAACGGATCTTTATCATATAATGCTCTTGATTACAATGGCCATTCTACTACCTTTGTCTCCTGCTCTCCATCTCCTACAGCTATCCCTCGTGGATCTGAAATTGCAGTAAAGAAATGCAGCACCTCCAGCGTCTATCCAACTGACGATTTTTGTCATTGGTGATGTGCTTGGGTTGGGCCCTGTCATGACTTCGCCACCGATTCTTGCATTAAAACTTAGTCCTAAAACAACACTACAGAGATGATGAATTATGAATTATGTAATCCACCTGAAGGGAAAATTCGATGCCCAATAAATGTTGGAGGGATAAATAATTATTCATGCTCCAGAAAACAAAAATCATAGAGTTTAGTGGGTCATATGTGTGATGGCCAGCCGTTATCACAAATAATGTACGACGGATTTTATTAACGAAGAAAAAAGTGGTGGTTCGAACTGTTCACTTCAGTTTGTTCAACCGAATCAACTCCAACTGTCGAAACTGCTCACTAAACAATTATAAAAGACACATATAGCCAAGAACGTGGAGAAGAATTTTTGAGAGCTAAGATAGATCATTTTAAATTTCTCACACAGAGAAGGTACATCGAAATGCACGAAAGGATAATATTGAAAGGCCACGTAAATGTTGAGTCTCGTCCAGGAACACCATGAAAAGTTGAAGTTAGGAAATGATTAGCGACGGTTCACGAAACAGCAGAGCATCTGGCAGTCGCACAGTTCCAGAAGGCTAACCATTTCATATTTATTTTTATGTAACATATTGTGAGTGTGATAGGTGATATAATCATTGGAGGAGGCTGAGAAAGGGGTGTGGGGGAGCTGGGGAAAACCTCTTTCGAAGAGGGGCTCTTTTTGTAAGCTGAGTTATTTTGTAAGCCAAGAATGGAGTAATACAGAAGACATATTTACTTGAGACTGTGAGATTCATCACGATCGATTCTTTCAGTATGTTTTCCCTGTTGTCATTATCATATTGTTTATCTCTTCCTCTTTCAGTTGTGTNTTTGTGCTCTGTAGAAGTAAGATAAGTGGAAAATTTTGTTTCTAAAGCATGGATCTAGGTATGTTTTATAGATTCTATCCTAGCTTGAAAAGTAGGGCACTAATAAAAGAAAGAAGATTTGATATGAATAGATCTAATAAGAATGGTGAAAAATATGTTATACCTATGCATAGAAAGAATGTTTGGACTAACAAGTGGATGTAGGATCCTAGAAATAATTTTTTGCAAGTTAGTTGCCATGATCCTAGTGCGCAGTACAAGAAAGGATAGGGATCATTTAAAATAAAGAGAGGATTAACCCTCTGTTACAATTGTAGAAGACTAGGACATATTGTTAAGGAATTCCCTGGGAGAAGACCTAGTTGTCTTTGTTGCAAAGCTATGGACCATGAAGTATTGGATTGTCCTAGAATGATTGCTAAGCTTGAAGAAATGAATATGAACCAAGAAAACCCTAGGCCAGATCCAGAAACTAAGATTATGACATAATTCCAGAAAGAATCAAAAAAATATATTTCTACAGATGAAAGAAACCCTGAAAGACCATTGACATGTCAGATTATCAGAGATATTCAAAGAAAAAGAATGCCTTGAAGCAAGAATAGGAGACTTCAACATTGACTGTGTTCTAGATGAGGAAACATAGGTGAATATCATGACAGAGAGAATTTGGGAAGCTATAGGGAGGCCTGCTATGATTCCTTCATTAGGAGGAATAGGACTATTCAAAGGAAAGATGATAAACTTATGTGGAAAGCTCAACCAGATACCTATGAATGTCAATGGAACTTTGACAGAGGAAGATTTTGAGATCATTAAATTTATTGAGGACAGTGCCCCATTTACCATGTTACTAGGAAGACCCTGGATTGAAAGAGATCAAGCCAGAAGGAAAGAAGAAGAATAATTCTTAGAGCAGAAGAAGCAAGAGTTAAAAGATTTCATGACTAGAAGGATCGCACACTCGATTGAAGAACAAAAGAATAGATCGAGGCTATTTAACACTAGATACCCTGATGTCGAAGTTGCAAGAACACTAGAAGACCCACAGAAGACTGAAATACTTATCCCAAATAAAGAAGAAGTATCACCCTCGAATCTTAGGAAAGGATCTCAACAGTGCGAAGTCACTATGTCAAAAGAAGATAAGAATCAGAATGAAAAAAGGCATACCGAGACGAAGCTCACTGGGAAGAAGGCTAGAAAGATGAGTAAGAAGAGAGCTAAGATCGACAAGTTGCGGAGGGTTCCAGAGGAAACCTCGCAGAAGAAAAATTTACAAAATTAGAGCTTCATCGGGATATCAGCAAGCGACACATGGCACTTCACCATGACGAAGCAATATAGTCATAAGGGACATTATAACCATTAGACCAACACTCAGAATAGGTAGAAAGACATTTATGGATAGCCATCTTGCCATCTGATTGTTGGGACGATGCCATAACGGATAGAATAGAGTTAATGAAGGCTTCGGACCCATTGCAAGCCACCCGTTGTCGATTTACCTATTTATCCGTCCGCGCCATGCACCGAGAACACTTTTTCCAAATGAGAGTTTGAGCCCGTAGACTAAGTTTATTTTACACAGTGATCATCGTTCTTATTCTCTCTCTCCCATTACTGTGTCTAAGTTACCTTCTGAACCCGAGATTGTTAACCATGAGTGTGTATGTCGGACTAGTTGAGCGTTGTAGAGAAAGTTGTTGAAGAAGTTCTGATCAAACTCATGACTGAAAGAGTCATGTCAATGTCTACAGGTGTACAAGCATCATCGACGAGAGGACTGCCAACCTCTTTGTCCACTTCTTGTTGAGCCAGACCATCCCGACCATTAGATGAAAAGCGAACCAAGCACAGGGATGATCTAGTGAATTCCAAATTGATCCCGACCATATTACCCTCCTACGTTCCACCTCTGAGCGATGCAGTAAATTGAGACAGTGTACCTAGATATTTTGAGTATGCCTTGGTCACTGCGTACCTCCCGAAGGGGATCCATGCAGTTCGAGCAGACCAAGATAATATCGCAACATTGAAGTTTAGCGACTTCAACCTCGATGACTGAAAAGTATATAACATGCTCGCCCCACATAAGTACCTAACTAGAACTAAGGGGAAGAATTTGAAGATCTTCCCTCAACAATGGACCCATGACCTCACGCAATCCACCCTGTTGAACGTCATGAACATCCCACACTTTGGAAGACACCAGGAGGTGAATGAATATGTCAAGATGCTACTTTCTTGTTACCATGGTGGTTATTTGTGGTTAAGTTGTCGTATAACAGTTGATCTGGTGCTAATTAATCGGATCACAAGCTTGAGTATGAAAGGACCCAACCCACAATATTTTTACCTCAGAAAATCCATGGATCGCGCTCTAGCCCAGAAGATCAAGGACACTTATGGCGAGTCAAGAAGGGAACGCAAGGTTACAAGGTAGCTTATATCCATAGTGGCGCAATGCACCTCACCTGTCATTTGATTGTAGGTAAGTTAGTACAAAAGAACTGACCCACCCAAGTCATTGGTTTTGTAGTCGACCTCGCAGGGAAGTGCATGGAAGGCCTTCAGATGAACTGGGCGAAGTACCTGTTGAACCAGTTGGAACTCGACTGTAGAGAAGCACAAGATCAAGGATATGAATTTCATTTCAGATGGATTTTGATACTGATAGCTTTTATTGCCTAGGAGATGTCGAAAGGCACGACCTTCCTGGACATTGAGCCTTTTGAACCACTGGCTACGAAGTTTAGTACACTGTGATACTCAAGCAATATGAATAAACAGTGGTAGTCCAATTTTTTTTTCATACCTACTACAATCAGCTGAAGATAGCCATACAATCTGAGCCTCACATGACTCCGAACACTCTACACTGGTTCAGGCCTTTGATGAAGTTCAAGCGCAAATTAGCATTTTATTTACATCATAGCATGTGTTGATGAACACAAGCAATAGATTTAGTCCTACTATAAGCTGATGGAGGAGGACTTGGAGGAGATCACAAAGGACTGGTCAATGGACCTCCTTATTCCAGTAGACCCTGCATATATATCCAACATCGACAGTGCAGAAACAGCGCAGGATACACCCGAACCTAGGAGGACAAAGAATACCGAAGAGGTCCAAGAATTACACAGCACATCTGTGAAGACTTCTTCCATATCACCGGAAAAAGGAGGTGATGGTGAAGAGTTAGATGACAAAGAAGTTGACCAGAAGTAGGGAGATGAGGTTGATTCCCTAAAGAAGAGGAAAGGTTCACCTCTGAAACCTTCCTTCTGGAAGAAAGCAAAGGCCACCATGACCAATATGCAAACTGTCCTCACCTCCGATGACTTCGACTTCCTCATAGCAACCCTGCAAAATGCTTCACTGGAAATAGCAGAGAAACAAGATGCAAAGCAAGAGGAGATGTATGATCGAATTAAGATTGAACTTCGAGGGGTATAGCAATCCCTACAGTCCAATCGCGCAGTCTCCACTACGCCAGAAGAGCCAAAATTGGGAGATGAGCCAGCTCAACTCCACCGCCTAGCCGATACAGTCGAAGTTCACCTTCGATGAGCACAAGAAGAAATAGAGAAATCCACCTGGGCTTTGACACAAGTACAAGGAGTACTCGTAGAGAAACACAGTACTTCAAAATAGGAAAATATTTCTCTCAAAGAAAAGTTTGATAAAGAAAAAGCACAGCTACAGTAAGAAAAGGAATAGTTGCTCGCGGAGTAACTCAAAGTAAAAGAAGCGGTCAACAGAGCACTTCACTCTGTGATAGTGTTAGAAATCAAGGCAAACGACCGAGTTACACAGCAGGTGAACCAGCTTGCAGAAGCCATCTAGCAGCTACAACAGCGCATAGCAAATTTGAAGCTACGCATTGTACCTGAGACTCCACAAGATGTAAGAGACCAAATAGAAGCAATCGCCCAGAGCACAGTTGAAAGGCTAAAGGCTCTTACCCTGGAATGTAAGAAACTCACTTATCGCAATGCCCAAACCTATGAACAACTCACGGAGAACACATAATTGAAGGCCCTAGAGACGCAACTCCGAGAGGCAAAGTATCAAGCCGAAAAGATATAGGTGCAGTTGAAGCCCCTGTCAGCTTTGGAAAGAATGAAGTGATCCCAAAAGCAATGGATCGCCTAGAATAAGATACACTCTATCCAAAGCAGAGTTATGGAGGTAACTCAAAAACTCCAACCTGTACAAGACAAGGCCTATCAATTGTTTACAGAGGTAGAAGGCCAAGGAGAAAAGTTAGAGCAGGTTGTCACTACAGATGAACAATGTCTAGAGGGACCTATCAACGATGCAGTCATCCAAGAGGTCACTGAACAGGAGGTTGTATCACACCAGCAAGTCGAAGCAGCCCGAGCCAGGATCGAGGCGTTCGAAGAAGAACTAGTCAGACTAGAGTGACTCGGGATGAGTCACAGGTGAGTGTTGGGGGCCCGTTGGCCCTTGACCAATTTTTGGGAGATCCTTGGTCAATTTTAACCTATTTTGGGACTTCGACATCTTGTCGAAGATGGAGAGCAAGACGAAGCAGAGATCACGAGATCTAGGCCCCTTTTTGGGTACTTTTTGGGATTTGGGAATATGTAAAGGGAATGGGATGTCGACCCATGGGTTTACCCATGTTTAGGCCTATTTTGTATGTATAAATAGAAGGCTAGACAATGTAAGAAATAGTTGAGTAGTTGTGCAAGTGGCTAAGTGCTAAAAGTTGGATCTGTGTGATCAAGAATTGTAAGGCTTCGTACATACTGTGTGAGACTTGCAGAGCTAAGTGAAAGTCATTGTAAGAGACTGTGAAAGGCTTTGTGCTAGACCTAGATCGGGGAAGGAGGATCTAGCAAGGTGCGTGCAGATCTCATGTCCTATGCGAAGTAGGGTTTGTGTGGCTCTATGCATGTAGATGATTGATTGAAGCTAATAAAGAAGAAGAGTTGGTGGGCATAGCCCCAGGGTGGGGGTGAACCACGTAAATACTGTGGTATTCTTCTCTATGCGGTGTTATGATGTGTTTATTCTTTTAATTGCTAAGTGCTTTGATATATCTAGATAGATATGTTTATGCTTTGTGCTTATGATGAATATGGACATTAGATCTGACCTATGTGAACTTGCTCAGTGCTTGAATCTGCTAGATCTAACCTATTTCTTTATGCTAAGTGCTTAGATACATTAGATATGGGTGAATGTCGTGATGCTCTGTTTTATCTGTGAATTAGATATTGGTTAACTAATGATGAACTGATGGTACTAAGTTCTCTATTAAGTATTTTAATCAGATATATGTGTCCCAGCTAAGGTTGCAGACACCTGAGTCCTGCAACCACCCCTGCCTATACCTCGGGTGAGACTTCATCTGCTTCGCAGGTGTTGCCGAAAGGGCTGGTAGTTAGGGGTTTTTTGGTGCATTGTTGTAGCATTGAACCATGGGTCTGCCCCTGTGCCAACATAGCCATCAGATTGAGATTTATGAAGAAAAAATGTGGTTGGAGGGATGATACAAGATGATAGTTTTCTCCTGAAATCAGTTTTCTTTATTTTCAAGATCCTTTTCCAGCACGTTTGGAAAGTCATGGGATCTACTCCTTTCAAATTGTTTTTCCATGAGAAGAATGGAATATGAAACCATATCAAATTTCATCACGAGTTTTGCTAGTCTTTATTATAAACTGCCTAACGAAATTCAACCCACTGAAGCTACTTCCATGCTCCATTATGCGACAGCCTTTCATCCTGGTTTGTCTTTCCTTCTGATGGAAAGAATATCTAAGTCCTTACAGCAAATGTTTAATGATGCTCAGGAGATTCAACACAATATTCAAGCATGTAAATAGATTTGAAATGAGGATTTGGATGCTAAAGAACATGAAAGTGAATATGAACAAAAAACAGTTGATTTGAATCTTGAGCAGAGGATTAATAATATCATATGTCTTCTTGAAGCTTTAAATGTTAATGATTTTGCAAAGGATTATATTCCACTTATTGAAAAAGAAGGTGCTAATTTAGCTTCTGATCCATCTCATGATAAGCACAGGGCTGATTGTTTTATGTATTCATTTGTAGACAGTCAAGAAAATGAATTTGCAAAATAGCTTGTTGAAGAGCAGGTTGATGGACCAAGATTTTTCTTGTTAGATGACATTGTAGATGTTCTTGATTTTCCTATATATGATGAATATGATGATTATTATGATGTTGAATTCCTAGAACAGCCAGATGCATGTTCTCTAGTAGAAAATGTTCCTTTTTAGCAGTGTAATGAGAGCAATCAGCCTACATATCATAGTTACAAAGAAGAATATGAAGAAAGTATTTAATCAACTGAAGGATATTATTTACCTTTATGCTTTACTTCATTTAAATTGTTGAAATAAAATTTAAAGATCATCATTGAATCAGAGGAATGTGTGCTGATGCAGAATCACACCGATTCATGGGGAAAAAATTGACAAGAAATTGCAGCAAGCTTCTCATGTGTTTAGTGACCCTATTGCTTGTTATATGGAAGCTTTTATCAGTTCAAAATTGCATCCATTGGTCAAATATGAATCTGAAAATGTAGAGGATGATGATTTTTTTCCCAAATCATCCATGTCCTTTCCATCGGGGGTTTTATTGCAACAATTTAATACATATCTTCAGCCCCTTCATGATAGCCATCAGTTTGACATTTATGGAAGCAGAAATGTAGTTGGAGGGATGATACAATATGACAGTCTTGTGAAATCTCCTTAAATCGGTTTTCCTTATTTTCAAGATCCTTTTGCAGCACATTTGGAAACAACGAATGGACCTAAGTTTTTAAATTTGGTCAATATTGAATTTTATGAGTTTCCATTGAAAGAGTTTTCCCCTTCAATATTGATCAAAGATACGCAAGGAATTCAACCCATGGACAAGACACTTGCATGGTTGCACTGGATTTTTTATTTCACCTAATCAAATATCTCATAGATTAGCTTAGTGTAGGTAGCAGTATGAATAAGATTGGTTCTACGAGCATTTCTTTCAGCAATCTGCAGTTTCATTTTCAACTTAGTTTCCAGATTTCAGTTTGGAGCATATACATTTTTGGGTTTTCAGCGGATACAGGCAACAGGTCAAAGAAGATTTTTCAATGGTTTGGGAACAACCTAATGGATAAGGCACCTGGTTTATTTTTCTTTTCTACCTCACAGGGAGCATAGCATCCCCATTGGAGCCATTTGTTAGAACCATAATTTTCATAGCTAGAGTTAGAGGTTTGTCCAAAGTTTTCAAAGTCATGACACGATATTTGGAAAATCAAGGCATTCCTAGATGAGTCATAAGTTAGGGTGAATATCATGTAAAAAGGTATTATGTTTCATCATCACGTTTCATGAGGTTAGAGAAGGAACAATCATGACACTCCATGTCATTGGTATCATTGCAAACTTCAAAATCATAATCATGTTGCAAGTTTATTGTGCAAAGGATTTTGTTGCGTTCATTTATTGCATGGTGCGCAGAGGATTTCGTTGCGTAGAGGATGTTGTCACACATAAGACGTTGTTGCGCAGAAGATGTCATCACCCAAAGGATGTTGTCGCACATAAGACGTCATCACGCATAAGACACCGTCATGCAGAAGATGTCTTTCTGCAGAAGATGTCATCGCATAGAGGATGTTGTCGCACATAAGACGTCGTCACACAAAAGATGTCATCGCGCAAAAGATGTCGCCACACAGAAGATGTTGTCGCGCAGAGGTTGTTGTCGCGCAGAATATGTCCTCGCATAGAGGATGTTGTCACGCAGATGATTTTTTCACTCATAAGATGTCGTCGTGTAGAGGATTTTGTCACACAGAGGATGACATCACGCAGACGAGATCGTCGCGCAGAGGATTTTCCTGTGCACAAGATACAGGGCATGCTGTGTAAATGATTGGTTTAGTGGTAAACTTCAAGATCCATTTCTAACCAAATGGAGAGGAATTTTGAAAATCCATGAGATTTTTTTGTCAAGGACAAACCAAATAATAAAAACCTCTCATATTTGCAAAAGGTGTCACGGATTGGGAGATTCAAACGAATCTTTAAGCCTTGTTTTTCAACTTTCATGATTTCTTGTTTGAGACATGTTTTTGCGACACGTATTCCGGCCTACTGGAGATGAATTTCATGAAACTGAGAGAGTTTTTTCTTTATAACAATCTTACCTACAAAAACCTCTCTTAGTTTTGAAAAATTGTTTTTATTCGTGAGATATGATGTCATCTTTAACGCCTATTTTCCTAGTTTGCTACGCAATCCCCTGCATCTTTTGTTGTAGGTTACTGTTGCGTAGAAGGCTTGCTATGCAGGGGTGACAGAGTGTCCATAAGTGCACATGATGAATTATCACAGCCATATGGTCGAATTACGATCATGAACAATGATTGTAAATAATATTTTAGTTATGATTATGATTTGGAAAAGTTGGGTTTTCAGATCCATGATTCTAGGAGGTGGTATTTTGACCCTAACAACCAAATGTGCCATTATTTTTCTATATAAGGGGTTCATTTTGATGTAAAGAGGGTTGATTGGCAAAATAGTGTAGACAGTGACTATTGAATGTAGCTTTCAAGCTCGATTGAAACTTAATGCAAAGGTCCTGAAACTTTGACGAAAAGATTCTAATAGTAGCAATTTGATATATTGTACTCTCTCTTTGTGTACGTGCTTTCCTATGTTCTTTATATTAATATCTGTATTTTTTCTAAATCAAAACATGATTTGAATCTAGAATTCGTCGCACGGTGCTCTAGATTCGTGCCATTTAGACGATTGTGTTTCTTCTAAGCGAACTCTAAATTCATCCCCAGTGGTGCTCCAAGTTGCTTCATGTGTTTTTCTCCCACCACACACAATGATTTTTAACTAAAATATTGTTGTTTACTTAGACTTTATCCTCTCTAGTTCATTCACTAAGTCATTTGTTTCTATCGTTTTCTTAAATTGACTCCATAGCCTAAGGTCTTGCTTTTCTTTTGCCAATAAAACCATAAATATTGTATAAAAGTGTTAAATCTAGCCGAAAGTTTAAATCCAGAATCTGTATGGAGACGAAGTCTCAAAGAGAGCCCTCTCCAGGTTGGAAAGGCTAGTTTTCAGCCTCAAAGTTGGTTTGTAGGTTGCCTCTGTCATTCATTTTCTCAGTCGAATGAAGTTTACAGAGTGCTAACAGAAACCACATCCCAAACATTATTCTTTACAATGGATCGGTACTCTTCAACCATGGCATCATTCCATTCTTTCTTCTTTGTAGCCTCTTCATAATTGGTAGGCTCAACATTAATGATGTCACTTAGAAATGCCACATAGCTAGAGTAAGGTCATGGCCACTTGATTTCTCTGAAGGATCCATCTGGAGCACCATACCTCTCTATGTCTTGAATAATCTCTCGAGCTCAAGTTGGTCTTCTCTTCTTGGTATTCATCTCTTGATATGAGTCTGTAGGCATCTTTGGTTCTTCCATATCATGATCTTCTAGTACAAAATCATCACCTACGTCTGTATTTGTAACTCTAGGAGATTCAGGCTCCTCATCATGAACTTCATCTAAATGATGTTGTCTTGATTTATTGAAAGCTTCATCCTCATCAAAGGTGACATCTCTACCAGTCTCAATCTATTGGTGACCAGGGATGTAAACTCGGTATTCCTTCAATGTCTCATTGTATCCAACGAATATACCCTTCTTACATGAAGGGTCCAACTTCAATCTCTTGTCCTTGGGTACATGCACATATATTGGACATCCAAATATCCTCAGGTGGCTAACCTCTATCTTTTCACCTATAAACATCTCTTATGGTGTCTTGTTACCAAGTACTCTGTGAGGACTTATGTTCTGCACATATACAGCAGTTCTAGTTGCTTCTTCCCATAGATGCGTCGGTAAATCTTGATCATGAATCATGGCCTTCACTACTTCCATGATTGTATAGTTATTTATTTCTACCACACCATTCTATTGAGGATTGTAGGGAGCAGAGAGCTCCCTCTTAATCCCATCTTCCTTACAGAATGACTTGAATTCATCTAATGTGAATTCACCTTGATCTCAAAATATTTATCTTCTTCTCAGACAAGTTTTCAAAAAGTGCCTTGAACTCTTTGAACTTGTTGAACACTTCATTTTTAGCCTTCAAAAAGTAAATCCAAGTTTTATGTGAGAAATCATCAATAAATGAAACATAGTATACATACCTGCTAAGTGAAGCATATGACATCGGTCCCCACACGTATAAATGTATAACTTCCAAGACTCCCTTAGCTTTGCTATCACTGCTTGGAAATAGTTTCTTCACGTTCTTTCCTTGTGTGCATCCCTTGCATATCCCTTCATGTTCCACTTGGATTTCTAGCAAACCTGTCACCATATTTCTCACGATCGGTAGGGATTTGTAATGTATATGATCAAACATCCTATGCCATAGTTCATTTGGATTAATTGTACTATGTACTAATGTTGAAATAGAATGTCCTTTTAACTTGTATAAGCCTCCTTCTTGTACCCCAATCACTATGGCATCATCGATAGATTTTTCTGTAAGGTAGCTAGAGAGGTAGTGGAGGGGCCTAGAGGGCCCATAGTGATAATAGTGGAGGTAATTCAATGTAAGGTGGACTAGGTCCACTATATTATTAAATAAGGCCCACTATGGTAGTTAGATATAATAAATGTAAGAGG
>SNQJ01S0048984.1:0-24305 GCA_010110895.2 Picea sitchensis | reverse complement strand
AAATGTATCACACTACCATACATTAAATATATGACTTCTTTTCATTTTGATTCATATCTCATAACATAAACTGAAAAGGAAGTCACGTCCATGAATTTTGGACATTTAAGAAGCATACCCTTCGTAGATTCGTCAAATGTACCCAGAATCAGGAAAATGATAGCTCATTGGAAACATTATCATGACCCATAAATGCTAAAACCATTTTATTTTTTAATAAAATAAACAAAAATAATCTTATATTCTATGAAATATCATGTTCATACAAGACCCGGCCAATGACCAGCAAAATAATTTTTTATTGTAGTATGGTTGTTTTCTTAAGTGTGAAAAGATAATAATATGTGCAAAGCTTGTATCTTCAGTGTGATTTAAGATGATGACATAGATCAATTTCCTTTTGGTGTTGGTTAAATATTATTTGATTTTGATTTCAACTTTTGAGAAAATGAATTGTTTATATTATTTGGTTGAGTATTCAAACATTTGCTTGGTGTAACTTATTTTTCACATATATGGTGTTGTGATTAGTTTCAACCTCCATACAAATGCAATGAGGTTTGAAGTTATCTTTGAAAGAATCAAAATATAGGATAATGGTTATGCACATGAGCTAAGTTGTTAAGTGTTGCGAATAAAATCATCAACCCACACACTTGGTGAGATATCAATCAAAGTTATTAGGAAATTTTTATAATTTTATTGAGAAAGTATCTATGTCGTGCATGTCATGATTATATGGATTGTCTTAAGCATATTTTGGAGTTTTAGTGAGAAGGTTGTTAGGATATTTAGGAACTAGGATTAAGTTGAGGTCAAATTGGTTTAATATAATATTAGGTTAAAGTTTATTTTTAGTGTGGTTTTGTATTTTACTAATTCAATTGTCACAATCATTTCCTACACATGAGTGATCTAACTATTCAAATGTATCATTGATATTAATGACACTTAATCTGTCTCTTAGCACCTAATTGATATATGATATACATTTAAAGAGAATGGAGGGTGAGGTGTTCATGTAATCTATTACAGTTTGTATTAATATATTTCATCAACTTGAAGATTTTAACCATTTAAAAAAATGTTGTATTGATTTATGTGTGTGAACATTTGTTTTAAGGTGTTAGACGTGCCCTATTTTTCAAACTTTCTATACCTAATACAATAGAAAACATTGTTAAGTGGCCCATGTAATAGCTTGTGTTGGTGAGTTATTTAATTATTTCTTCCATTCATTTAATCTAGATAAGGTTAATGTATGTGTGACTCAATCCTCTTCCTTCAATATAATCCTATGATTGTGACTTATTTGATAGCTTTAAAGAGTGAATATCCTAGGTTTTGGATCATTCAGTCACTCTTGTATAGAAATATTTTCTCTATCTTAACTAGTGAAGTTTCACTAGGTCTATTTAATGTTTATAAGGTTTATGGATGTATGATTCAATCATCACCTTTCAATATGATACAATGATTATGATTGCTTTGATATATTTCAAGATTGAATATCCTAGGATTTCTTCTCATTCAATCACTCTTGTATCGAAATATTAACTCTATGTTAACCAGTGAAGTTTTATTGATTCCAATGATGATTTTGACTATTGGTTGAAGGATTTTGAGTTGTAATTTCCTAGAGGTAGTGTTTATATTATCCTTGTAAACACTAAAACATCAAGTTTGTGTGGCAACCTTTTTTCTATAATCTCATGGATTAAGACAACTTGTTGGCGACTTTTATACCTAGGTTTAATAATTTTAGAGGTAGGCTTTGAGTTTTCCTTTTGCTACTCTATTAAATTTAGTTAAATAAAAAAGTTTGAACTTTTGTGTTTATATTTTCTCTCTATATATAGTTTTGATTCTAGGTTTGTTCCAAGTTATCTACCTTCAAATAGAATGGTGAATATGAATTTGTCTCCCTTAGCCACTCCTTTCACTAAGTGTTTATTTTCACTAAATGTTTATCTTTCCCATTCCAAGGGTTTTCTCAACACATTGTTTGTTTATATGCTTTGAACCCTATCCAGTTGAAATTTAATTTTGCATGCATTATGTTTTCCTCAAAAATAAGCAACGTGTCGCTATCTATTATTTAAGCAACGTATCACTATCTATTATTTAACCCACTCCAGACCCTCTATATTTTCCAAGAGTCATCCATTCATGATAAAAACATCTTCATACTTAATCAAATCAAAAGACATACATGAGCATCTTCTTAAACCCATCATTGTTTCGATGCCAACAGGCATGTTCAGCACCCCGACAAAGTTTCCTTGGTATCATGAGTGCATTTACCCACTGCCAGCAGACTTGTTCAATGTCCCGGCGGGTTTGCAAACACTTCCCACACATTACAGTGCTTTCAACTCTCTAAAATTTGTTTATAATTTCCATAACTTCATGATATTCAAGAGAGCAGGGTGATACTGAAAATCTCATGATCTATAAATGAAAATATCGATCATTTAAGAATGATTTTTCTGTTCTGATGACCTTCATCATGATTTGGACAATTAGGTTTCCATTAAGAAACCATCTCTAGGATGGGAAATCACAATTGAGTTGTCCTCATTAAAACAGGGATGATGTTAGAAGTTTATTAAGGATAATCACATCTTCAAGTGATTTTAATGAGAAACCAGAAATAGTGATTACATAGAAACTTTCCTCTACTGATCTGAGTTTAGCATTAACTGTTCAGGTGCTCGAAATGTTGCCAACTGCTGCTAATGAATAAGAATTATGATTCCCTTCAACAAATGAATGGTGATTCAAACATAATATTTTTAGAAAACAAATCAAAATCAAGCAAAATGAAAAGAACCAAAATCAAAAACAGAAAAGAAAATTAAAAATATTTACAAAGGGTGGATCAGATATCATCAAGAAAAATACCTCTTGAGAGCGTGGCCATTCACTGGGAAAGTGTCTGAATTTCCCTTCAAGTTATGCAAACGAAAAGAGCTAGGACACAATTTTTCAGAAATTACAAATGGTCCCAGCCACATGTCTTGGAACTTGGTATGTTCCCCCTTACCCTCGTGCACTTTGTCCCACTGAGAACCAAATCTCCAACATCAAAATTCCTATCAGAAGAATAATTTGCATCAAACCAACTCTTCACAATTTGTTGGTGTTGATCCAGTTTTTGTTTAGCTTGTGTTCTCACCTCTTCTAGTTTTAATAAAGCATTTATCTGATTTTCTAGAGGTGAACACTCTTCTTCTTGAAATTTCTATGATAATTGCAGAGAAGGAAGTAAGACATGTGGGGTGAGGATGGATTTTCTTCCGTAAATGAGGAAGAAGGGAGAATTACCAATGGAAGCTTTTGGAGTTACCCTATCAACCCAAAGTGCATTGTACAATGCATTGTTCCAATTCTTGTGGTTTTATGAAACTACCCTTTTTATAATCTTGATTAAATTATTATTTGTAGATTCTACTAGAACATTCCCTTGAGGGTAGTAGCTGGAAGAATGCTTCAATTTAATCATTTTTTCCAGATCGAAAACATTCATATCAAGGGATGAAAAATAAGAGGTGTTATCAAAAACCAAGCATTCAGGAATTCTGAATCGAATGATGATATGGGAATTCAGAAAAGACACTACCTGATTGGTGTTGACCACATTCAAAGGTAAAGCTTCAGACCATTTTGTAAAATAGTTTATTGCTATGAGGATGTACTTGTGCTATTGCGAAGAAGGGGGATTGATCAGTCCAATTATGTCTAGGCCCCATTGCTGAAAAGGTGTGTCTACAGTAACAGGTTGCAAAGGAAAAGCTACATTTTTCACCCGTCCTGCAGCCTTTTGGCAGATTACACATTTGTGGGACATCGTATGGGCATCTTTAAACAGGGTAGTCCAATAGTATTCCGCCCTTAGCACTTTGTGGGCAATGGTATCTCCACCAAAATGACCATCGGCATCACCAGCATGAAGTTCAATCAACACTTTTTCGGACTCCTCTTTTTCTAAACAACGCAAAAAAACAACATCAAAGTTCTTTCGAAATAATATGTCATTGATTAACTGGAAAGATGCAGACTTAAGCCTAAGTGCTCTTATGTTTTTGGTATCAAGATTGTGGGGAGTAGATCCATGCGTTAAATAGAATATAATGTTCTCATACCAAGAATTGGGTGTAACTTGTGCACAACTGATCTGTTTTCCGTCATGTTGATTCATATTTGATGTTTTTATTTGACTTTCTTGTTCCTAAACTGTATCAGCCACTAGTTTACACAGGTCTTGACCTCTAAAAATTTGGGCAGGAGTTATTTAAAGGTCATATTCTTGTAGTGATTTCATCCAATTTGCCCTTTTCTTACCCACCTCTTTTTGTACTAACAAGTTTCTTACAACGGGGTAAGGAACAATCACTTTGGTTCTCGATTTCAACAGGTAAGACCGGAAGTGTTTCACTGCTTTAAAAACAGCATATGCATGTTGATCTACTGTTGGGTAATTAAGTTCTGCTCCTTTAAAAGCAGAGCTCATGAAGGCAATGGGTATCTCATTGCTTTTGGTGTTTTTCTGTGTAAGAACACTAGCATAGGATCTATCAGATGCGAAAGTGTAAAGAGTGAAATCCTAAGAAAAATTGGGACTCACCAGGGAAGGGGCTTATATTATTTCTTTTCTAATTGAATCGAAAGTATGACTTTCTTGCAGTCCCCGTCGGTACAAAACATCCTTTTTAATTAGATTTTGTAGAGGTCGAACCATTTCCGAGAAACTCGGGACAAATCTTCTGACAAAATTAATCTTGCCCAAAAAGGATTGCATGGCCTTTTTGGAGGAAGGAGGGGGAAGTTTAGCAATGGATTGGGTTCTTTTGGGATCAATAATCATTTCATCCTTAGATACTATGAACCCAAACAGTTTTCCTTGCTCTACTGCAAAGACTAATTTCTTAGGATTGAGTGATATGCAGAACTTATGGCATCATTCCAAGACAGACCTAAGGTGACAAGTGATCTTTCTTTTTTTTAGAAAAGACAGTGACGTCATCAAGATAGACCACAACTGATTGGTTAATGAGGCCATGGAAATCAATATCCATTTCTCTCTAGAAAGTGGCACCAGCATTTATCAGTCCAAAAGGAATTTTCCTGTAGGCGTAAGTGCCCCATGGGGTACGAAAGGTGGTTTTAAGTTGGTCTGAAGGAGACATAAGGATCTAGTTGTATCCTAAAAACCATATAGCAAAGATAGTATTTCAGAACCAGACACCTGTTGTAGAATTTGTTCCATTGGAGGAAGAGGGTAGTTGTCTTTATCACACGCTCGGTTTAGGTTTCGTAAATCGACACAAAGTTGAATTTCACCACTTTTCTTTCTTACAGGGACTAAGTTAGACACCCATTGAGTATGCCTGACTAGAAAAATTATCTTTGTAGTTAGTAATTTGTTTAGTTCCTTTTTAACAGTAGATTCCAATTTAGGATGCATTTTCCTCAATTTCCATTGAAAAGTATGAGTCTGGGGTTTCATAGGGATTACATGTTGAATGATGTTTGGATCGAAAGTTTTCAAGTCATCGTACGTCCAAGAAAATACATCTTTAAATGCTTTAAATAATTTTATGAAAGCGGATCTTTATTGCTCAGAACATCCCTTTCCTAGATTAATATTTTGAGGGTTATCTCTTGTTCCTAAATTAACAGTTTCATAGATCAAAGAGGAACTGATAGTTTTGCAATTGAATACCCCTCTAAACTTGTCATGCAAGTCATAAAATTTCTCTAATATCAAAACAGATCTGGGGATAGAGTTTACCAACTCGGATGTTGATTCAGGAGACCAGGGATCAGATATTACTGTGAAGTCTCGGAGATTCTCATCATGAGTGCCTTCATCAATAAATGCATCTTAGAAGGTTTCATCCATATGCAGAAAGTTAATGATCTGTTGATCGTCATCAAATACTCTCTAATTCATGATGTTATCTAGAATCGACAGGATGAATAACAATTCAATCGAAAAGGCATTAGGAGAAAGACCTTCAGCGGGCAACAATTTAGAAGCAACATTAGCTAGTAAATCAGCTTCTGAATTACTCATCCTCGGAATGGAATTTATAGTAAATGCTAGAAATTTATGCATTAAAATCCATACCTCGGTTTGGTAACTCTTCAGATGCGGAGACAAACAGTGTATTGTGTTTCTTACCTATTTGACCACGATTTTTGAATCACCGAATACTATCAAATTTTTCACATCCATGTCCAGTGTTTTCCTAAGTCCCTGCAAAAGTGTTTCGTACTCGGCTGTGTTGTTAGTGCATTCAAACTCTAATCGAAAATAAATAAATTTTATATTACCTGTAGGATCGATGAGCACACAGCCAGCACCTGCTCCTTCTTGGGATTTGGATCCATCGAAATATAGGGACCAGATTTGTGTGTCATTAGCAGTACTTGGCGTATTTGGCAAAGATGGTACCTGAGTATAGGTTGTAACTTCAGATTGTTGTCTTGGATCAGTAACAGAGGAAATTTCGGTCATGAAATTACTGAAAAAGGTATTCATTCCTTGCGTTTCAATCGAATTCATGGAGGTAATGAAAGGCTCATTTGGATCGTTCAAATCTGTCACGGTATGTTTAAAATAACGTTCTCTATTTGTTCTGATTTTGTTGGTCTGTCCATTTTCTGGCAGCCACAAGTAAGACTAGTCTGTAGAAAAATAACCGTGCAACTGTTCTGACCAATCTCTGCTTAAAAACAAACCACAAAATTCAGGAATATCAAAAACGATAATATCAATTATCTTATGAACTTTAGGATTGGATCATAATCTGATCAGCACATTCTTAAGATCATCGATCACCTTANCCAGCACCTGCTCCTTCTTGGGATTTGGATCCATCGAAATATAGGGACCAGATTTGTGTGTCATTAGCAGTACTTGGCGTATTTGGCAAAGATGGTACCTGAGTATAGGTTGTAACTTCAGATTGTTGTCTTGGATCAGTAACAGAGGAAATTTCGGTCATGAAATTACTGAAAAAGGTATTCATTCCTTGCGTTTCAATCGAATTCATGGAGGTAATGAAAGGCTCATTTGGATCGTTCAAATCTGTCACGGTATGTTTAAAATAACGTTCTCTATTTGTTCTGATTTTGTTGGTCTGTCCATTTTCTGGCAGCCACAAGTAAGACTAGTCTGTAGAAAAATAACCGTGCAACTGTTCTGACCAATCTCTGCTTAAAAACAAACCACAAAATTCAGGAATATCAAAAACGATAATATCAATTATCTTATGAACTTTAGGATTGGATCATAATCTGATCAGCACATTCTTAAGATCATCGATCACCTTAACATTCGCTCGATCTAGCTAAATGATTTTAAGATCAGAACGTTTTACTTCTGCATTAAATTTCTAGCACATGGAAAGAGGCATCACATTTGATGATGCACCAGAGTCAACCATACAATTATGTACATTCCTATTAAAAATTTCAAAATTTAATAAAAATGGGGGGACATTTTTCTTTGTGGAAACAACAAAATTCTGTTGATTTTTTATTCTTGTCCCTGAAAGAGTTTTATCTAGGTTTGCTACAATTTTTTCTGCTAAGTCCCTTTTGTCTCAATGTTCATATGTATTTTTAGTTGGGACATTTTTAGCTGCGTTCAAGTCAATTTATGTTGATTTTTTTATGCTAACATCATTCTTTTTGTTGTTTTCAGCGATGCTTTGAAGCATTTTATGTAAAATAAGAGGAAATTTCAGCAGTTCAAAAACAGAAATATTTTCCCTTAATTTTTTAGATCTTTAATTAAATCATACTCTAAAACTAGGGAAACTAAATTTTGTTAGTTTCAGCTTGATTTGTTTGTTTTGGAAACACATTTTTACTTGCTTCTGGTGGAGGCTTGTTTTGTGTTTTACTCCTAGTGTTGTAGGGGTGGACATTTTCAAAATTTGCTTGGAAAATATTGTCTGACAAGTGCCCGAAAACAGAAGGAGATGAGTATTCCTATTATAGTACCTCTTCCTCAACTATATCATCAGAATTTTCAGGAGGAACAGAAACGGAATTTTCATGTGCTTCTAATAATGTTTGCAAAGCATACTATAAACTTTCAAAATTTAAACCTTCAGTGGTCGAGTTTGTCCGGTTTGAAGGGAAATGTTTTCTAAAAGGAGGTTTGAAGCTTTATTTGCTTGTAGATGCCTCCTCGACCGATATTTTCAGGTCAATGACTTGATTGGACAATTTCTGTAAATCTTTCTGCAAGCTCTCCAAGTCTAAAGTTTCTTATTGATTTTTTGTTTGAGGAGGCCTAGTGAGAATTTCTATTTTCTTCTTTGAGGATGAAGTTGTTTCAGCTTCGCTACCAAGATTATCTTTTAAGCTCAGTGTATATTTCTCAATTTGACTTGCCTCCTCAAAGGCTTCTAACAACATGTTCTTTTTGGACCTTTTAACCCATATGGTTATGTTATTATGCAAGGCCTTAGTGTAATATGCAATAATTAAGCTTTTCCCAGGCATCGAATCTATAGGGATTTTATTCTTTAACGTCAGAAACCTTTGGTTAAATTCCTTCACTTTTTCTTTTGGGTTAATTTTTAAGCTAGAGAGTTCCATAACCAAAACTTCCGGAGATTTATCATCTCCAAATTTTTCTAGAAAACAAGTTTCGAACTTGTCCCAAGAGACGATGGTCTGGGGTTGTTGAGCGAAATACCAGGTGGAAGCATTTCCCTCAAAAGTATAAGGAAATAATATGCACACTACATATCCGTGTTCCACATTCCGAATTCTAATGGCCAACATAAATTTCTTGATGTGATCCTCAGTGGATTTCTTCGAATCTAGATCAAATTTGAGCAGCCATTTCTCTGAATGTTTAGGTAATGGGTGTTGGGGTCCAAGTATGACCAGAGCATCTTGATCGAGCTAGGTTCTGGCAAGATTATTTTGATTTTCCATGGGATTTAGTGGTGTTGAAGGATGAGATGGTTATGATGAAGAACTGCCTTTATCTGAAGACTCTCCTCGTGAAGAGGATGGAGAAGAGCCAGGTGGAGATGGTGGAATACCAGATCCTCTAGCACCAAGGGCAGGTGCTTCAGTAGGATTGGTAGATTACCACCTAAAGGGTTTTTGGGCAGACTAGTGCCTTGAAGTTGTTCTTGAAGGTTTGTAAATTCAAGGGGTTGATTGAGTTTCCTACTAGGTTGTCTCATACGTGATAAGGCACTATGGGTAATTATGAGTGACTGGCAGACAATTTCTTGGATGTCAATCCCTTGAGGGAGTGGTGTCACTGGTTCGACAGGAATATCATGGTTATCGTTTGAGGTAGTTGTTTTTCAAGTGTAACGTTTGTGTCTGAGAAACTACACGTTACGATGGGAGTGAGAGTGTGTGGGGGAGTCTTACAACCTCCACGTGCCATCAATTAATTTCAAGCCCTCCTTCTAACACCATTTGTTGACGGACGTATGTGACACACCGTCAACTGGAAGGTCAAATCCAGACCGGGGTTGTCTAAATAACCCAAGCCATTTGGATTGAAATGACCCGACAAGTTTAATGGCTCCATTGTCCAACTAAAGTCCTAAAAATAATAAAAGAAAAGAAACTAATCTAAAATCTATGATGCTAAGAGTATAAATTTACTAATTACAAGTGTTCAAATAAAAACATGAATACGTGCATATGATTATATACAGTCTATATACATCTTGCAAGATTTACTTGTCATCTTGTGAAATGGATGTTCTTAAAAGTGTTTATAAAAAGACAAAGAAAGCACATACATTTTTTATTTTTTTTTTAATATTTAAAGATCTAAAACTAATGAATACTAAGCAAATATGAATGAAATAAGAATAAATAAACAGTCAAAGCTAATTCATGCTATCTTACTCCATTAATAAATAATTTAACTAAATAACAAACTAACTAACCTGTAACTAGTCGATAAATTGAGTTTATATTTATGTGTAATTCGAGCTCCTAACTGTCCTACATGTGAGGGAAACCTATGACAGAACAGTGCTAATACTCCGAGAATGAATTCAAAGGTGTGTTGAACTGAGAATATAGAACAGAATGATAAATGTAAAGATCTGGTGATCTTATGATAATCAACACTTATAATGAAAGGAAACTCAATTCAAAGCATTAATATTATCTAGCATTTAATATCCAGAATAAATCAATAGTAATCAAATGACAGATTAATCACAGATATAAAAATGGAATAAAAAATTATAGACAGCATCAAAATACTTAATAATATGAAACACAATATGATAACCAGACTAAAGTTGCATCAAACATAATAATATTTTATAAGATCGAGGCAATGAAAGAACATAATGGGGTAAGCATCACACAGGTCTAAAGCCAATGGTGAGTAGCTTCTCCATATTAGTTCTCAAAATCGCATGTCCATAAAGTATCCCAGCAAAAGTTATCTTCACTACTAACAGTCATCACTATTTAAACTAGTTTTGGATTAACAAACTCTTATCATGCAAGATAGAGTGTAATCCCAAAAAAATAGATTGTTTTACAAAAATAGTACAACAGGAAACCATTCATGTAGGAGTTGGTTTGTCAAAATTTATTACATAATAACAAAGTTTTATGAAAAATAAAGAAACTACAAAACTATACAGTGCATGATCAAAGATAGTTTATCCATGTAAATAGCACCATAATCATCATTTTTCTATAGATAACAAAACAAAATTGATATTCAGAAAATAATGCCAACTAACATTCAGAAATAGACTAGCTACATAATCGTCTTATATTAACAAAGAAAATCAAAATTAAATCTTCCTATTCGATTTTCATAACATAATAAAATGAAATAAAATCAAAAACAACTTTTACCATTTTAGAAATTAGACAGTGAAGGGTGGGATAGTTGTGAATTAATGATGGCATTGAATTTGGTTGCATGTTTGATGATTATATTACCAGATCTCTTGGGCCTTTTACTTGCCCAATATGTGCATGCCTTCAACTCTTGATTTTCTCATTCAAGCAGAGAATTACGAGCAGCCATATGTTTTAATTGTGCCTGTAAATATGGTATGTCCCTGTAATAGCGTTCTACCCAGTCTAAGAAATTGTCACAATGTGTTGGTGCTAAAGCAGGCCGAGGTTGAGCGTACTTAGAAATGGATGCTTCATCTCTTCCTGTGGCTTATTTCAATTCATGGCTAATTCTAGCAAATCCCTCTTGACCTTTCAAAAACGGAGGTAGTCTAGAGACAAAGTCATATTGCTCGACTTGACCAGTAGTTTCGTTCCCGAGACACTGATTATCCAGATATTCTAGTGCAAGGAAATCGTTGATCTTGTTGTCTGAGCAATGATCAATGACCTCGATCATTAAGATCGAGCTCAAATTATCCTTCTTTTGATTCCTTAGACTCCTAGATATTAATCGACTAGATCTTTTATTTATAAAATTCAAATCTGATCTTTCTTGTTTCTTACTCTTACGATTTTTATTGACAGTGGGTTTGTCACTAAAGCCCTAATTCAGCTCAATAGCAGGGGTAGGATAAATCCTTTCTTTCAACACATCCACTACCTGTTCCAACGATTTTCTAGGCGAAAAAATACATTGTGGTTTTTTACCAAGGGGGGTTTGCATAGGAATAGAAATAGGTTCATTAAGCTCACGGTCATTATGTGAATCAAAACTTTGACTCTGGGTCACGGTATTATCATAAATGGGGTTTACATTTAAAGGTGAATTCATTGTGCATTCGGCTTGGGAAAAATTGTTCCAACTCAGGAATATTTCCCAAGTGTCCCCAATTCAAGACAGGTGTGATACCAACAGAATCCTTATAAGCTCATGATAAAATAGGCTTGACAGAGGGTTCAAGCTTTGTTTCTTACAACGTTTTGACATTTTATATAGGCTCATCAATAAGTATAAGTGTATGTTTAGTTTAAACCCTAGGAACAACATCAACAGTCGGATGTGGTATAAAAATACCAAACCATACCTGCCTTCGCATGTTATAAACTGTTTCAGAATCAAAATAAGGTTGTTCCATCGAGGTTTCAGGAGGGTAATAGGAATACCTTTAGGGAATTAGGTAGATTTGTGAGAGACCATGAACAAGCTCCATGGAACGTCTTCCAGTTTAGCATTTTTGAACCACTTTTCACCTTCCTGTGGGAGTCATGTCACCCAGGATATAGAGTCCTTTGAGACCTCCAATTACACATCCCCAACTTTGGCTCTAAACCCATCAAACGTTTGAGCAAAAGCATGTGCAACCTCAAGGTTGTAACCTTCAAATTTCTGGATGAATACATCCCAACCGTGAGCCTGTAAATCATTTATGGCATCATCATGGGCAAGAAGGGATTGACATCCATCAGGTTTGATTCAAACCATAGGGGCCACGGTCATTGTCAAATAGACACAGTAGATACCATGGGAGGGAGGCTTCAACTTCCAATAAACAAGTATCAAGGAGAGGTCTGTGAAAACTAAAACGGCCTGATACCTACGAAGTTTGGAGACTGTGATGCTTGATAAATTAAGTTTGGAGAAACAAAAAACTAGAGGGCGCATAGACCTATGAGCCATTACACATAATGAAGATCAAACCCTCAACCACTATCAAATGTCAATTGAAACAATGAATGTGGGTCATTAAATGTACAGGACAGCAGGATGAGGTGCATTTGTGGGTTCATCAGACCTGTACCAAGTGACATGACAATGATATGAATGATAGAGAAAAGAGAATATATCAATTGTTAACCCAAAGTTGCAGCGCGATTATGGATATCGAATAATCAGACCATACAATCAACCATAGAACTAATCAAATCATACTCTCCATAATATGTGGCAGTCAATTAATCAATGAGCTTATGAAATTTGAACTTAGTAACACATATAGGATCCCTCAAAATGTAATCTCTTAGGTAAAAGAATAGAATAAAAACACAGACTACAGAATGATTACCCAAGCGAAGCTTTCATTTGAATTTCATGCTTGCAGTCATGAAATTTAAACAAAACAAACGAAATCTAAAACGAAAAAACTCATAAAATAAGTTAGCCCAATAAATCACCTCGATGCCAAAAGAGAGAATAATTTATAAATATAGGGAGGAGGCAGCTACAGAAAGGATTTTATCTCTTTGTGATGACTTTTAATCATGATAAAATTGACAAAATTGGTGGTTGGCAACAAACCCTTGGAATTTTTCAGGACTACGTCAAAGTTTTGCTTACTTAATATGGTGCCTAGGAAATGCATAGCTCCACAATCCAAAAACGTGTTTTGTATGGAGTGATTTAAGAAATGGTAGACTTGTGAATCTTGCTCAGATTTTGAAATGATTCATCTCCTCTCTTTCAAGATATGCATTCATGTTTTGATCTCCTTGAAGTATCGGCCATGATCCTTTGTTTTAGTTTAGGTGTATCTTAAAATATATGTAGGGAGAGTGATATCTTCATATTCCTATATATTTTCACATCAAAATTGTGCGTTTATACTTCCTTTGTTCTATCGATGACATTGGATATATGTTGAAGTGTCTTTTGTATACCTATTTTTCTTATCTTCCCCTTCAAAACTCATTTCAATACGTACGTAAAATATCATGACTTGGATTTTTTCATTTAAAAGTTATTTTGTTGCATCGAGAGTGGATAGGTGTTCTACAATGTAATACGGGGGATTTTGTCACATAATGTTACATTATGTGACAACAAAAAAGAATTAAATAAAAATAAGTAATCACATATGCACATGAAAACATCTAAAAAAATAAATTAGTATAAATCCATCTTTAACACAAATCTATCAAGTATCGAGAGGGATCAAATTTATTAAGGTGTAATTTTTTCATCATTTAATACGAAGGAATTAATACATAATATATAATAAAATGATAAAAACATTACACCTTGAAAAATTCAATCCCTCTTGGTACTTGATAGATAAGTTTAAAATGGATTTATGCTAATATAAACTAATAGAACATTCAAAATCTTCCCTATGAAGTCATATCCCAGCTTTAAAATGTTTACTTTGTTTGAATGTTTTATTTCTACTCATGACTCTTTTAACATAGTAAATGCTTCCTTTTACCTTTGTTACTTTGTTATTTTGAAATATGAATACCTTTACATACCTTTCTTCCTATATGTTTGTGTATTTAAAAACAGGTTGGTTATGTCTCAACATAATGTTTTCCAAAAATGCCTTATATGACTTTGCCAAACCTAAATATGCATTTTAGTATTGGTTAAAATCTTTAAAAAAATTATAAGCTCTTTGAGTGTTATCCTATAGCCTTGTCTCAAGTGAACGATGATTTTTTCCTCTTGAGCATAGCTAAGTCATTTGAATGTAACCAATGAAAACTTGTTTTACTTTGTTCATTGCCAAGCATTCAACAGACTAAAATTTATTGTTTGAATAAAATAATTTGTTTGTTTGAATCTAATTTAGTAGGTTAGCTTGAATGATTGAGCATTATAAAATACAAGTAAGAGGTCTCAAGGTCAAAGCTCTGAGCTAGCTACTTTTATGATATACTTGATATTTCGGAACCTCACTCAATGTCTATGTGAAAAAAATACACTTAATCCCAAGTTCCATCCTAATTGTATACCAAGTATCATCTTAAAAATAAGGAAAATTCCCAAAAATCTATTTTCTTATAAGAAAAAATGTTCAATTTGAATCTCATTTTGAATTTAATACTAACAAATTCTAAATTGATTTAAATAAATTATCTGATGAATATTTTTTTTACTAATCTTCATTCCCACTCTCTTTTTCCCTTTGTAAACTCGAACTCACATGAGTTTTCTATTTAAATTTTCTATTTAAATGATTTAAACCTTCAACTTGACACTCTCTTTTTCCCTTTGTGAACTTGAACTCACATATAGTATAATATGAGTTTCCTATTTAAATGATTTAAACCTTCATCTTGACATATATTTTTGCATATTTAGATAGTTTGGTTCTTTGTGCATTGACAATTCCTTGAGTTGTACATAAATAAACCTTGAGCTTGACATCTATTTTTGCATATTTAGATAGTTTGGTTCTTTGTGCATTGAAAAATCCTTGAGTTGTACATAAATAAGTTGTATTGCATGTTTAATGAACTTTTTTGGTTGGAGATGCTATATTATGGCATTTATTTTTATTTTTTAATTGTATTTTGAAATCAATGAAGATTGTGGTTTCTCTTGATGATATCACAGTCACTTGCAAAGTTAAAATGATAATGAATGGTGTACTTTCTTTTTATAATATTTAACACAGTCACTTGCAAAGTTAAAATGACAATGAATGATGTACTTTCTTTTTATAATATTTAACGTTGTTCATTAAAATGACAATGAATGGTGTACTTTCTTTTTATAATATTTAATGTTATTTCTTATAAGATATAGAATATAAAATCATGTGTGTATTAGTTTTGATTTCTTCCCATAAGTTTTGTTTTTCCTCATAATCATGGTTTTATAGATGTGTAATGGTTAATTAAGTTTTATTTTTCCTTGTAATCATGGTTTTATGGATGTGCAATGGTTAATTAATAGAGGAATAAGTCTTTTTATAATATTTAACGTTGTTTCTTAAAATGATAATGAATGGTGTACTTTCTTTTTATAATATTTAATGTTGTTTCTTATAAGATATAGAATATAAAATCATGTGTGTATTAGTTTTGATTTCTTCCCATAAGTTTTGTTTTTCCTCATAATCATGGTTTTATGGATGTGCAATGGTTAATTAAGTTTTATTTTTCCTTGTAATCATGGTTTTATGGATGTGCAATGGTTAATTAATAGAGGAATAAGTCGGGTTATTGCAAATAGTAAGTGTTTGATTGTTCTCATCTTCCATATCTTCTACATGATATTTTGGAAAGGGAGCATGGTTCACCTAATGTTAGAATGGTCACCTATATATTGGCAAGCATCCTAAATTCTATCAACTTCATGTTGTTTTCAACCCTAGCACTCCTCAGCATACAAACATTACAAAACTTCTTTAAAGTGCTCAAGTACATGATGATGTTTTTTTATTTGGAAGTAAACCCTCTCCCCATATTGATGGTTGGGGTGATGATTTTTCTCCTCCTTGGAAACATGGTAGGGTGATGTATCTCGTGGTAGTATTGATAGTTCTCATGTTGAGTCTAACAATTTGCTCCTCCTCCTTTGAAAGATGTGTATACCATGCCCCCTCTTCACAATGTTACTAAATCATTATTGATAATGTTATTGTTGATCCTCCATTTATTTTTTAAGTCCCAAATAAGGTTGGCATAGTTGTTAATTCTTACATTGTTTTTTATGTTTTTCCTCTTAAATATTTACTTCTTGTTATTATAAACCATAAAAATTATTTTCTTATACATGATTTTTTCAAACAAATCCTTGTAATCCTACCACTTGAAATCCAATTTTGGAAGTTGATATACATAGTCCTATGGTTGATGGGGTCCTTTTCTTTTTCATGGACAAATAAATGGTCACTCCTTTTGATGTGTTTCATCCCGATATTGTATCTTATCCTTTTGCTTATCCATTTTTTAAGATTTTTCATGGACAAATAAATAACCATGTTTTTCATCCCAATATTGTATCTTGTCCTTCTACTTCTCAATTTTTTAGAAGTTGTTCATTAGATACCACATTCTATCATATTCATCACCCTTCTTTACCCATGCCATGATATTTTTACCACCCATGCCGTGACATTGAAAATATAGACCAGCATATTACACTAGTACAAGTAAGATACAAAATGAATGAGAATCCACGGGTTTGTTCATTTATCGTGTATACCTGATGATTTGTTCATTTATCATGTAATAGATGATTTTATCATGTATAGTTTGTTCATTTGAAGTATACCTGATTTATATGAATTTTGAGGATGATATGATATGGATTTATTATCTATGATTTTTAAAATATAATTTAATAATAAGGGAAGCATGTTATAATTTTATATTAGATGAAATTGTTTCTTAATGGAGTAACAAGGGTATGTGTTCATATTTGTTATTTTCATATTGTTTTTTATATTATTTATATTTTTCCTCCTCAAAGTCAACTTTTTATTTTTTTAAATCATAAAATTTGTGTTATTATGCATGATTTTGTAGAGAAAATCCTTGTTATTCTCCTAGTTAAAATCCAATTTCTAAAGTTGATGTGCATGATCATATGGTTGATGGGGTTATTTTCTTTTCCAAGAACAAATAAATAGCCACTTATTTTGATGTTTTTCATCCCAAGACTGTATCTTATCCTTCTACTTCTCAAATTGTTAGAGTTGTTCTTGATGTGCCATATTTTTGGGCATATTCATCACCCTCCTTTGATCGTGTTATGATTGATCTGTAAACAAGGGACTTATATCTCACTTGCATAAACAAAATTCTTATCTATATCTCAGTCTTATATATAGAGCTTTGTCTACACAAAATCCACTAGGCTTATGTTCCTATGTGTTTCTCTATCATCTCTCTTCTATGTCTGCCACAAATCCTTTCCCTGCTTGTACTCTGCACACTACAACCAACTAGTGACACAATAGCAATCTAGTTAATAAATATCAATTATGCACAAATATTATGAAGCTAGTGACTAAATTTTGATGTTGTGTGAATTCCTTGTTCTCAATGTAGACTCTACCCCTCTAATGGCTACAAGGTCCTCTTTGTGCAACCAATGGAAACAAACATCTGCAAACCCATATATTCTCAAACTATATATACATAAGAAACTAAATTTTGATGCAATTGAATTTTTTTGTTCTCAAAGAGACAACCAATCTTTGGTCTCTAATTTGAATAGGTTGGTGTCCAATGGTTTGTAATTCTACTCATAAATCAGTTACTAGGCCCATGTTTGTCCAAGAAAATGATTCGACCAAGAGAAATCCCAATCGACTAGAGTGGAATTATGGTTGACTAGCAAGTGAATTCGATCGAATGAAGAAGGGGAAAACAACCCAGCAGAATGAGTTGATCAACAATGAAGAAAAATACTCAACGAACGAGTTGGGTTGACTGGCATTGGAGATAAAATCTCAAAGCATGATTTGGGTAACCATCGGTGAAGAGAAATTTTTGAAGGGATAATTGGAAAACTGACAATGAGGGAAAATGTTCCAGCAACTTCTGAAAAATCCCAGCATCATCTAATTTTCCAGACAACTTCTAAATATGTCCAGGCTATTCGTAATTTTCCCAAAAACTGGTAAATATGACCAAAAACTTCTAAATAATCCTGGAAACTTCTAAATATTCCCAAGCAGATAAGAATTTGTCATGTGTCTTCTAAATAATCCTAGGATATTAGTGTTGGCTATGTGTTATATTATTTTCATGATTAGAATTAGTGTCTACATTGTGTCGAGTGCACAAGGGGGTAAGAGGGGGGTGGACCGCCCCCTTTCCCCAAGGGTCAAAGGGGGAAGATCCCCCCTATATGGGGGTCACAGGGGGTGAGAGACCTCTTTTCTGGGGGGTTTTCAGGGGGGCAGGAGCCCCCTTGTATGGGGATTCGGGGGCAGTGTCCCAAAAAAAAAATATTGGTTTTCGTGTCTGTTTTTGGGTGGCTTTCATCACATGGTTTTTCGTCGATGGTTTTCTATTTCCAACTAAGGAATTAGGGTTGTTGACTAATCCAGATCATTGGATTAGGGTTTTGGATGCCACTAACTCATATATGTATATTATAATGTAAACAATGTATGATAATGAATGAATATAGAATATGTTGTTTTTCCCGGTTTGGGTTTCCACGGGAAAAATCTCTATGTAATGTGTGTATTTTCTATTGTATCTTTTATGTTATTTTATTGAAAATCTATTTGCAGTAAAATATTGTACAAGGTTAAAATCTACAATTAGGAATCCACCTAGCCACATTTAAAAATGCCCAACAAAATCTAAAATGTTGAGCAACATCTAAAAAATGCCTAGAAAAATTGTAGCTTGTCCATGAAAGTAGAAGTCAACCATTTTGAGTAAAGTCGACCAACAATGGAAATAATCTGACCCGTCAAAATTCAAGTCGACGAGGAAATGAGTCAGTGAAAAAGGTAAGTCGACCAAGTAAGAAATTGGTTGACAAGGAGTTGAGTCAACCAGGTACATGAAATTTGAACAAGACTATAACTAAGTCAACTAACAATGCAAATTAACTTAGAAAAGAAACTAAGTTGGCCACACAGGTAAACAATCGATTCCAAAAAATAAATTCGACTAATAACAAGAATTAAGTCACCCCTATAAAATAAAATCGAGTATATTTCTCTAGTTGGCTTGGAGAGGAATCCAATCAACCAAGAGAATGTGCAGTTAATCAAAAACATAATAAATTCCAAGGGTTATGTAAACTCGCCCAAAAACAGAGGTAGATTCCATGTGTTAGTGAAAAATTTCCTAGGTGTAAGAAATTTGCCCAACAGATTTAAAATTCGACCTAGAAATTAATTTGGACACCCCAACACTAGAGAATTTGACCCAATGGTATTCAAGTCGACCAAAGGGAGTTAAGTCGACTGTAAAATGAGGGGATCGACTAGCAATGAAAATTAACCAACTAAGAAAACAATTAAATTACCTAGAGAGAGAGGATTATGGTCCTCGTAAATAAAAATTCCTTAGAAATTAATTCAGATTCCCAGGAAATGTAAATTCGGCTAGCAGACAATTTTTTTAATAGTTATCAATCTTTGACTTCGATGGGAAATGGAAAATGGATGTTCTTGAATTAATTTTCTCCCTCGTTTACGTTAAAATTCAATTACAGGTAGCAATTTTAAACGCATGGGAATCCATATCTCATCTCAAAAATGAAGTAAACTTCAACCGATATTTCAACATAATGAAATGACGCAAAATGAATCATCGTGAACTCAAAATATTTCACTAGAAACCCAAACGGTAAAACCAACTCTGAATGGAGCTAGGTCTGTCATTCTAGAAATATCTGGTTACAATGCATTCATGGCTACATTTGCCTCTTTCTCCCTTGTCCAAAAAACAGTTTGAAATTGAAATTCATGAGAGAAATATGGATATCTAGGGGATAAGGAAAGGCCAATAGTCATGGATGTCCACTTCCCATTCCTTAGCCTTCTCCTCTATTAAATTTTTAATTACATTTAATTTTGTATTTTTCTCTCACGTTCTCATTTTTGTCCTATTTTAATTTCACATTTACGTTTCTTACACAGTTTATTGACCTTCATAAATTGTCAGTTTCATCTTGCAAGTATTGAGTCTTTCACCCATTCATTGGTATGGATCCATTTCGGATCACACCTCCTTATTGAGAGGATTTTTCATCTCCAAAATCTTGAAGAAACCAATTTGGATTAGTGTACTTTTTTCTATTCATCTGGAACGTGGCTTTGACTCTCGATCCTGGAAAAAGCTCTGGATCTAGCTCACTATGGCTCTAGCTCCATTTCTAGCTTGCTTGTTCATGCATTTCAAAATTTTTCTCGCCGACTCTCAACTCCACAATATCTAGATATGAACTCCAGACTCAACATCCATTCCCATATCCCACTCAATTTGTTAGGATATTTAGACACTTAGGAGTTAGTTAAGATCAACTTGTTCTAATGTATCATTAGGTAAAAAGTGTGTTTCTTTAGGATGCATTAGTATGCATTTGTAGTTAGGTAATCCAATAGCACGATACGTTCCCGACATATATTAATTTGACAACTCATATTCTCCTTGATCTTAATTGTTACATTGATATGTGGCTTAACACCTGGTTGGTCCATGATCTATATTTAAAGAGCATGGAGGGTCATTTTCCAATAATAAATTATGAGAAACCCTCTTATAAATATCTCTATAATATTTTTCTTTTGCATTAATAAATTTCCTCAAGTGGCCACATTGGCTACGATCTTGGATGTTTCCCCACAGAGGTTTTACCACGTAAAAACATTGTTTTTTTATATATTTGATCTAGTTGAGTGGTTATTGAAGGTGTTCTTCCTCTATTGGAATACATGTGTTATCAAACACAATCTTGGAAACAGTCCATCTTGGGTACCAATGAAGTCGAGTCAAATGTTTGTCTTCTTGTTAAGTGTGACCCCACCAAGATGCCATCATGCAACAACTCCTCAAGGAAAGTATGGTTGCATTCCTATGCTAGGATCAGTTGTGTCTCAACATGGAAACATTTTTTTGCGGTCATGTCAAATGAATGACAATCTTTCATACTCCTACATGTTGGTTGTAGGATTCTTGGTCATTAGTAAGCTAGTCCATCTTATGGAAAGTCATTCTTTAGGTAGTGTGCAGTGAAAGAGAATTTGACCTAGGGTTTATCTCCTTCTCCACTCTTCCATGCTTCCACCAAACAATTTCTTTCTTCAATGGTGAGGCTAACCTCTTGGGTTGCTACAACTCTTTGGACAAATTCTTATGTTGGCAATGAAATGAATTATTCATCCTCTATACTCTTCACTCTCCACATCCTTCTCTTGGCTTTGTGGTTTCTAGGGTGAAGCTCTAGGTGAAGTCACCAAAACTTTTCTTCACAATGACCACTCAAATTGCAATGGTGTGAAAATTTCTTATTGTTGCTACAAGAACTTTTTGGCATACTCCTCCTCTCCATGTGCCTTTGTGTTTTTGGTTGGGTTGGATAAGCAATATTTCCATTAAAATTTTGAAAACAATTAGTCCTATGGAACATGGATTTCTTCTTCCATCAGGATACCTCAAGATGGCCTTTCCTTCCATAATGTGAGCATGTCACCACATACCAATAGTTTTCTATGGTGTGGCCACTCTTCTTGCAACAATGACAAATAAAAAATTTCTTGTTTGACGTATACATCATGGTATTCTTCTTATTATTGCTTCAATTGATTGGTTTGTTGTTGTCTCTGAGTGCAAGTGTAGAATGAGTCTATGAACTCTCCTCATTGTTTATCTCCTTCAATATTCCACAATAACTCTTAGGTGTTATGAGATACCACATTCACTTACCACTGCTACTCCTCTTAATGAGCAATCCAAATCTAACATGTATTTTTATTTCACAAAAATGTTATTTGTGGCGATTGAATTTTCACTTCTACCATCAAATCCTAGGCCTTCATGCTTATCCCAAGGTGTGACTATAATGGGGCTCAAGATTCTTTTCCTCATATTTCCTATCCCTTGTCCATCATATCCCATTTTCATTAATATCTTGGAAACAATGCCTCTGATATACTTCTCAAATTAATCAAAATACTATTGGGATATTCCTACAGAACATGAGCTTACCAAGGTGGTCTCAGTCATAATGTTTCCATATGCAATGGTAATGGAGGGTCTCATTTCTTCTTTGTGCTTGTAGATAGCTACTTGAAACCTTTCCAAGGCCTTATCCTTATCTACTAACTCTTGTTGCAATTGTGTCATCATCTACATGAACCTATCATCTTTCTAGTTATCCATCTGGATGACCTTCTCACCAAGGTATATAAGTTGTGTTATGTGCTTGTCCCAATCTGTTCTGATTGTAGTGAGGGATTCTTGGCCTTATTTAAAATTCTTATTGAGAAATGGGATAAATTTGGTATAAGTATCCATGTGATTATCAATCTCTTCCATCCTCTGGTTAAACATTTTAACCTACACCTTCAAGCTCATGTTCTCTACTCGAAGCTCAGAATTGTTGGCCCTTAAGTCTTCCAACTTATCTATGGTCTCTTTTCCCATGTTGTGATCTATATGATTATGTTCAAATTTATGGAAGTTTTCAAGGTCAAGGATGAAATGGATCTAATACCATCTAATTTGTAAATGAGGGACTTGTATCCCACTCGCTTCACCAACACAAATTCTTTGTGGAAATGAAATTCTTATCTATGTCTCAATATTGTATATAGAGATTTATTTGCACAAAAGACACTAGGCCTCTATAACTTTGTATTTCTCTATCATATCTCTTCTTTGTATATTTAAAAGCCTTTCCCATCTTATAATATGCACACTACAACCAGCTAGTGATAGAATAACAACTCGGTCAATAAAGATCACTTCGATGCAAATATTCTGAAGCTACTGACTAGAATTTGATGCTATGTGAATTCCTTGTTCTCAGTGTATCCTCTACCCCTCTAATGGATACAAGGTCCTCTTTGTGAAACCAATGCAAACATCCATCTACAAACCCCTTGTAACATTCATGGTTCCCCTAGTCTGTAATTATAAGTGTTATTATGGAAAAACAATAAGCCAACCTGTGGGTGATCAAGGATAAACAATGGACATTGATAGATTTTGTAATGTTTCTATATATATATATATATATATATATATGTTTGGTTTTTAATAAAATAGAGAATGTTGAGATATTGTTGAAGAGATGGCCTTCATAGGTTACGATGTCATGAGATGAGTGGGAGAGAGGGAGGCAATCATTGTTTTGAATGAATCTGCCAGGAAGTGCCCTCCGTAATTAAAATGATATGGGTTTGAACTTTTCTCAGCCCTAGAAACTCACTATCAGTCAAGATAGTAGTTGGAATAGTTCTCGAAGGAGTTAAGAACGGATGGGAAAGTACCTTCAGGAATTTTCTAGCATGATCCATGAGGTCATGAGGGAAGAAGACGAGAATAAAAGGGAGAGGGAAAGGGAAGAAATAGGTACTGAAGAAAAAAATCTTGCGGAACTCCTCTCGTGACATCGTATCCTAGCTTGGGGGTGGCTTGTTGTAGTGGATATTAACACAACGTTGCCTATGGTTGGGTGGAGAGTGGTTCTCTCTACAACAGTACTCAACATATCTCAATTTAATGTAGATAGATGTGTCATCCACCTCTATGTATTGATATGATTATGTGTATGGTTAAATGAACAACATAATATTTAGATGTAACTATTTGGTCTGCAAATCAAATTGGGTATTTTGGAGACACTATAAATTGCGCATAATGTTTAATTGTGTGAAGAGTTTTACAATCTTGCTTGTGAATACTTCATTTATTGTGAGAATTATTTTCGAATGTATTCCTTTGAATAAAGTTGTGTGTCTCCACGAACTTGATGCAGGAGCATCTATGACTTCATCAAGCGAGCCAGCGTGGAGGAAAGAGAAGAACAGCTGGACAACACCAGCGCATACATTTTTGAATCACTTTGAAGATTGTTGCGCCGCCGTTTAACTAAAGGCATTCAAAGCTGAGCGCACTTGTATTGTATTATAGATAGGAAGGCATTTAATGGTTTTAATGCTGTTAGATAGGAT
>SNQJ01S0048983.1:14695-47239 GCA_010110895.2 Picea sitchensis | reverse complement strand
ATTGTTATACTTGCAAAAAATTTGGACATAAGGCAATTAATTATAGAATCAATGAAAGGAACAAATACGCAAGAAACATGAATGGTGTAAATAGAAGATATGGAAATAATTGTGGATTTGTCAACAAAAGTTATAATTCATTTTCCCAATTGATGGACAAAAATATTGTATGCTACAAATGTAATTATCTTGGTCACAAAGCATGAGATTGAAAATATATGAATGAAGATGTCCCTATGCCAACCACAATATGGAGAAGGAAAGAGATTCCAAACAATGAATATTGTCCAATAACATTAACCGCTGAAGAATGTACAGAAGAAGATGAATGGTACATAGACAATTGATGTTCTTCACACATGACCGGGGATCAAGACAAATTCATCAGCTGGAAGAGAAAGGGTGGCAATGTTGCATTTGGATATGACTCATCTGCCAAAATACTTGGAGAAGGCGTAGTAGATCTTGGAAGAAAAAATGTAAAAGCAAAGAATGTCATATTGGTTGAAGACTTGAAGCATAATATACTCAATGTTAGTCAAATGTGTGATCAAGGATACACTCTTACGTTTGACTCCCAAAAATTTAAAATGAGAGAAAATAACTCAGGAAGATAGGTTGCAACTGAAAAAAGAAGACTGAAAAACATATGCATCCTAGACATGAAGAAGAGAGAGAAGACTGAAGCCACACAAAAGTATTCCAAGGAAGAAAAAGTCCCAAATACCAAAAATAAGGATGAATTATTATTGAGTGCCACATGTTCAGGGGGAGCAGCCCCAAAGAAGAAGGTCACCTTATGCCATTGAACTCAGGGGGAGAAGCCCCAAAGAAAAAGGTAACCTTATGCCATTAAACTCAGGGGGAGAAGCCCTACCCTTTTCCATTGATGTCAAAGGGGGAGGGAAATTGGGATCATGATTATAGGGGGAGCATGAGTGTTTACATCAATGAAAAAGGGGGAGATTTTTGGAATATTGTTTGTTGTCATTGATGTCAACCCTAGTCATTGGTTTTGGACCACAAGATTGATGAAAGTATTTTGGAAATGAAGGAAAATGCACATGTAGATACAACACCCATGTATGGATAGTATACATCATGTTGTTTCCGGTGGTATGTGGCACGTCACATGGATCCTCATGGTTGAAGAGAAATGAATTTTTGATGATGACAAAGTGAATTGAAGAAGGAAGTGCATGTAGGCCCTGAAGATAATTAAAGAAAATAATTACAAAATAAGAAAGTGTCAGGTCGGCCCTGATGTTAAAAGGAAGTGACATAAATGGTATAAATAAATATCATTATACATTCATTTGATACATAAGTCAAATTTCAAACAAAATCATAAGTAAATAAGGTCGTATTTCAAGGGAGGATGAAGTCTTTTGGTGATGTGTTCTAAGGTATGTTATTTACAGGTCATTTTACCATTTTCTCTATAACTTATTTTATAGAACGATTCAAATGGTGAAATTTCTATGGTATTTAGAATCCATATCAATGTACTTTTGGTAAAATTTTTAGATCTTGATTCGCTATAATTACAGAGATACACTCTGTGGAAGATAAGGTTTTTGACCAGTCCTGAAGCTAGTCAATAAACAGGTGTTTCGGGTAAAACAATCATAACTTATTCATAGAGAATATAAATGAAGTGGGACCAATTTCATTGGAAAGAGTATGGAATTTAATTTATTTTGTGAGAGTTTCATAATCTGATGTTTAATATTGAGCATGGGGCATTCTGTACAAGTTCTCTCTCCTGAATAAACCAGAATTGAATAAAGTCTATCATTCTTTCTATAACTTCTTTTTGGGGAGGATTCAAGGAGTTAAAAATGGACGAGTTTCAGAGAATGCATTGAGAAATATTATCTACAGGATTAGAGTATTCCAAGAATTGAATAATTACATAATTTGAAGAAGTCTCAAGAAGCATTATCAGGTTTTATGTGATGGTTGGTTGATGGTGATGATTTAATGTAAAGTTTTATTATCTTTAATATTTTCTTGGGTGGAAGGAAGGGGCAAGGATGGAGAGTTAAAAACTCTCTTGATATTGGAGGATTGTATCTTTCTCTTTGAGTTTTATCCCTCCCTTTACATTTGGAATTTGTAGCTACCTCTGGAAGTCATTACTTCCCTTGAACAATAACTATTGATTATTTCTCATATATTGTGCATGGTGTATTGTGGTGTATTGGTGTAACTCTTATACTATTGTTCATTTGTCATTGGATATAATTCAATGGTTTAAGTATAAGTTGAAAAATGTTTTAAATTATACTTGATACCGATTCACCCCCCTCTCAATATCAACACAACATTGGCCCCATTCACATGTCATTGTTGCCCGTGTCTAGTATTTTTATGGTGTTGATTAAGAAATCAATGAAAAAGAGGGATTTTTCATCACCACTATGACATGGATACATTCTATATACAATATTAATGTAGAACCTGAAATAAAAATGAAGAAATATAGAGGAAAACTTAAAACTTGGGTCAACCAATTAGTGTACTTTGAAAGAAAATTAGGGTTTAGGGTTTACATGATGAATTGATAAAGGACGAAAGTGGGCGTGTGAGTCAAATTTGAGTCCAGAAACCCTCCCATATCATTAAGGCATGTGAATAGTCTATTCATATCAAATTTCAGTGCATACAGAAATAGTTTGAAACAATTTCAACGTTGGCCCCATTCATAGGTCATTGTTACCCGTGTCTAGTCCTAGTACAATTTTCATTCCTTGTTCCTTGTAAAATCCATTCGACAGTACACACGTCCCCGCATCTAGTACTGCAAGGGAGTATTTTTATGGTTTTGATTAAGAAATCAACGAAAAAGAGGCATTTTTCATCACAACTATGACACAGATACATTGTATATACAATAATGTAGAACCTGAAATAAAAATGAAGAAAGACTGATGAAAACTTAAAACTTGTGTCAACCAATTTGTGTACATTGAAATAAAATTAGGGTTTATGGTTTACATGATGAATTGATGATGGAATAAAGTGGGTGTGTGAGTCAAATTTGAGTCTAGAAACCGTCCCATATCGTTAAGGCATGTGAATAATATATCCATGTCAAATTTTAGTGCATACAGAAACAGTTTGAAAAAATTTCAATGTTGGCACCATTCATAGGTCATTGTTGCCTGTATCTAGTCCTAGTACAATTTTTGTTCCTTGTTCCTTGTAAAATGTGTTCGACAGCACATAGGTCCCCACATATAGTACTGCAAGGGAGTATTTGTATGGTGTTGATTAAGAAATCAACAAAAAAGAGGGATTTTTCATCACAGCTATGACACAGATACATTGTATATACATTAATGTAGAACCTGAAAGAAAAATGAAGAAAGACTGATAAAAACTTAAAACTTGCATCAACCAATTTGTGTACTTTGAAAGAAAATTAGGGTTTATTGTTTACATGATGAATTGATGATGGAAGAAAGTGGGTGTGTGAGTCAAATTTGAGTCCAGAAACCCTCCCATATCGTTAAGGCATGCAAATAGTGTATCCATGTCAAATTTCAGTGCATACAGAAACAATTTGAAAAAATTTCAATGTTGGCCCCATTCACAATTCATTGTTGCTCGTGTCTAGTCCTAGAACAAATTTTGTTCCTTGTTCCTTGTAAAATTCGTTCGACAGTACACACGTCCCCACATCTTGTACTGCAAAAGGTTTTTTTTGGTCCTAAGGTCCTAATGTTTTTTGTCCCTTGACCATGGTGTAGTCCCCAAGATCCATTATTTTTGTACAAAACATACTAATGGCAAAAAATGTCCCACACAAAGACCAAATATCCGCTACATAAGTCTTTTGTCTTTTTTCAAGGACTATGTAAAGAATCTTAATTCTAAGAAGATTCAAATAGGACCTAAGAACCTTATTTTATTTCCTTAACCATGGGTGACATAACACTATCATTCAATAGTCAAATTGTTAGATTTCATTGTCATGCATCATGTGTGAGGGCTTGAGCCACCACAAAGGAAACATACAAAGAATATTTGTCTTATGAACAAGATATGGTACTATTCATTTTGAGGTTTGGCATAGAAATTGTTATTATAGACTACACTACATTGCACCATATAATCCCTACACTCCTTGCAAACCATGTAACACCATTCAAAGACACATTCTTGCGACAAATTAGCTATACTATCAACGAACTTTTTTCGTCGATAGTATAGATAATTCGTCGTAAGATTATTTTCATTTGTCTCTCTTGCGACGATATCAAATGATGATTAGATTCATTTCATATTTGGTTTATCAACTTGAAATTAAAATTTGATACTTTGCAATCTAGTTGTACCTTGAGTCAAATACAAATATGAAATTAGGAATCATTAACATATCTACTAGAACATATGAAAAATAGGGTTTATGGTTTACATGATGATATGATGATGGAAGAAAGTGGGTGTGTGAGTGAAATTTGAGTCCAGAAACCCTCTCATATCATTAAGGCATGTAAATAGTCTATCTATGTCAAATTTCAATGCATACAGAAACAGATTGAAAAAATTTCAACGTTGGCCCCATTCACAGGTCATTGTTGCCCGTGTCTAGTATTTTTATGGTGTTGATTAAGAAATCAATGAAAAAGAGGTATTTTTCATCACAAATATGACAAAAATACATTGGATATAAATTAATGTAGAACCTGAAACAAAAATGAAGAAAGACTGATGAAAACATAAAACTTGCGTCAACCAATTTGTGTACTTTGAAAGAAAATTAAGGTTTATGGTTTACATGATGAATTGATGATGGACGAAAGTGGGTGTGTGAGTCAAATTTGAGTCCAGAAACCCTCCCATATCGTTAAGGCATGTGAATAGTCTATCCATGACAAATTTCAGTGCATACAGAAACAGTTTGAAAAAATTTCGGCGTTGGCCCCATTCACTGGTCACTGTTTCCTGTGTTGATTAAGGTTGGTTGTCATTGATGTCAAACCTTGAAGAAAGACCCATAGCACAAAGGTTTGGGTAATGGAACCAATAGTGTTTGATGTAAATATGACTCATTATTGTTTTTTCATGGTTGAGAAGAAGTAAATATGGATGAACTCCAAAGTGGTGTGTTTGATGTAAATATGACTCATTATTGTTTTTCATGGTTGAGAAGAAGTAAATATGGATGAACTCCAAAGTGGTCCCTTTATGGTGAAAGTCTCACTCGAAGAGGCTAGGAGTAAGAGAACCCATGCTTTAATTGTGGAATAACAATGAGATGAAGGATAGTGAATTTGTCAGGTAAAATAGCCTATATGGATATTTCTTTTCATTTTACTTCCTGGTGGTATGTGGAATGTCACATAATTCCTCACCGTTAGAGAGTTATGGCCAAGGAGCAAGTTGGAGACCCTAATGTCAGGTAATGGACCCAAGTTTGTTTCGATGGGTAACGGTATGAGTTATGATATATTTTAGATAATACTATTCCATATGGATAAGGCTACGTCATGTCATTTTAGTGGTATGTATAACATCGCCATAACTCCTCACGTTTGAGAGTTATGGTTTTACAAAGTTGATGACCCTCATATGTCATCTAGAAGCCCCAAAAGGTCAAAGTAATCAAAGTGGTTTAAGAGATTTTAAAGGTAAATAATAAAGTGAATTGATGAGTGTATTATAATTCAAAGTGAATACAAAATAAATTATTCTAATAATAATTTTAATGGAGAAATTAGCGGGACCCAACCTCAAAATAAGGAAAGTAAATAAGTGACCTAGAAGATGCTCTTTAAGGAAGCTACTTGATATAAATAAGATATGTATATTCTCTCATTTGAATCACACCTGGAGCATTGAATATCCATAGGTGTTTGATATTTACAAATGATATCTAAGCTGAAATTATTATGAGGAAAGAAGAAGAAGGCCGAAATGCGAAGGATAAATTCTTTTGAAGCTTAAGGTATGTTATTCTTTTCGTGTCATCTCACCATTGTCACCTAACTTTTTCTATAATGATCAAGATCCCGAAATTTATATGCAAGTGAGAAAACATATCCAAGTATCTGTGGTTAAAATTTCAGCTTCAGGGTCGTTGTATTTTGGGAGTTACACTGCGGAAAAATAGGGTTTGTGGTCATCCCTGAAACTAGTCAAAATCATGTGTTTTGGGTAAAATGTCATAACTTCTTCATAACAGATCCCACCAATGAGAAAAAATGTGTTGGTTAGGGTACAGTCTTTAGTATCTATGTAACAGTTTCAGATTATTCTATCAAATATTTTGTGGGTAATGCTCTACACGCTCTTCAGAATAAGCCATAATTCAACAATGTTTGTCATTTTTGATATAACTCTTTTCTAAGAGGTTCCAGAAGTTCCACTCTGAGGAATTGCATGTTCAATTAAAGAACATTGCACGCTTCAGAGCTTTATACACATGTGTTCAAAGTTATGATTACTTCTGCTAGGCTTGTTGACTAATCCAAACCCAGGCATGTGAGATCCAAAGAAAAGTTTGATGAAAAATGCTAGTATCTTGTTTTAAAGTTAAGAAAGGTTTGCGTGAATGATCATATACACCGTGTCTATTACGAGTTAACAAATCATATTTGGATGATAAAATTGATGAGGGCTTTGCTGTGGCACATGTTGAGTGCTACGGTTGAGACAAGTAGTTGATGAGTTGACACATTACGAAGGCGTTTAGTTGATGATGTTGGTAAATATTGATGATTCATAGTCATGAGTAGCTGACACATGATTGGAACATACCTGGTATTAATATTGACGCACTGATTGATTAGTTGACGACCTGATTAGATTAATTGTTGATTATTCGAGCTGATTATATATGACGCATGGTTGATGCAATGGTCTGCATTTATTGGTACGTGTTTACAAATGCAGATATCTCATGTTGATAGTGACAAAGGGTTCCACTATCTCCCACTTCTACCTTTAGTGGCAGGATGTAAGCAAGGGATGTGCGGTTTTAGGCCACCTTCTGGTTAAATCAAGAACATAGGGGTTGTAGCCTCCTTCCTCGGGTTGTAGCTAGAGAATTGGGGAGTTGGAGCTTCCCTCGTCAGGGTACCCGAGAACCAGGGTTGGAGCCTCCTTCCAGTTGCACCGGAAAACAAAGGAAGTTGGTGATTCCAATGAATGTAATTTTCAAGACATATAAGAAAAAGCATTCCATGGTTTTCTCCCGATTTGTCACCGAAACACCGGTACCGTGGTATGTGTGTAAGGATTGTTCATTTGTTCATCATTATTTACTCAGCTTTATTGGATAATAATGCTTCATTGATATAGCACTTGGATTATATGGTTAAAAGGGACTAAATTTCTTTATTACTGATTCACCCCCCTTCTTATTAATCCAACAATTGGTATCGAGAAAGGTTCCTTCCAGGAAACAAATTAACCAATCGGGAAGGAGATCATGGAATACAATGAGAATTGAGTACCAACGTTTAATGGTCAAATACTTTTAAGTATGAGATGTGGAGCAAAAGGACGGAAGTATTTTACAGTACAAGGAAATTATATTTGGCTATCAACTGTTAAGGGATATGATAGTTCAAAAATGACAAAGATTGCAAACTCGTTAGAAGGAATTGAAGAAGAACAAAATATAATGTATTTCATCCGGGAAAGATTACCTAAACCATTCAAGCAGCTGCCAAAGAAGTAGAAAATGAAGAACAAGAAGAAATATGCCCATCTCTATCGCATTTATCTAAGAAGAAGAGTATGCTGATGAAGCTATGTTTATTTACAAAGAAAAATTGATCGCTGCAATTAAATATCCAAGGAAGAAAGAGAAGAAAAGTCATCCAAGAAAGAATTGATGAACCAGAAGGAAAGTTTTCAAGGTTCTAAAAAGGATCAGCATGTCATCAAGAATTTAAGATCTCAACTAGAAGAGGCCGTAAGAATTGAAGAAACCTAGAATATCAAAAGAAATGTTTAGAAGCCAACATAAAGACAAAAGGAAGACACGTAAGAGAAAAATATATTGATGGATCATCTCGTTGAAAGAACCAATGATTTAAACCAACTCTTTGAGGAAGAGTTTCATCAAGAAGAGAGAAGAATGGAAGAATAAACAATTGCATTGAAAATCCAACTGAAGAAGCAAAGAGAATAGAAGAGGTCATGAAGTCTTAGATAATTAAGAAAGAAGAAGATATTGAGAATCTGAAGAAGAAGTCACACTAAGAGTCAAAATGACAAGCTCAATAAGAAAGTTGAAGAGACAAACATCCACATCACCAGGTAGAGAATGAAGAGAAGCACCCTATGTTGCTAGAAAAAGAAGAACGAAGAAAATAGAAAGAGTTATGGCACTCAAAATGAAGGAACTGCGACCAACCAGAATCTATGAAAACCATTGAAGATACATCAAGAATACCATCCATACACCAAGCCACAAAAAGTTTCCTAATCCATGATCATGACTACCAAAGAAAAAATCTGTATGAATACCAATAAAGAAGATCATTCACCCCGTGCATGAAAATCTCATTTTATGGTCATTGTTTTCATTGTACCAACTTTGGACAAGGTCGCATCATGTGATCATAAAAGAAAATGTTCATGCACCGCGCTCCACGCGGGTCTAATACAACATCGGAAAATACGTCACATGGACACATAGCCGATCATGCCGTATACCGACTCCATAAATTTCCATGAAAGACAATACTAATATCGATATAAGAAAGTATGGATAAGTGAAAACAGGGAAGAATAGGTGAACAAAGACCAAAAAATTTAGATCGCAAGATTGGAACATATAATAAACGAAGATGAAGAAAATTCATGAGAAAAGGAAAGATGTTAGATACATAAAGGTTTGGAAAAATAACCGAAGAAAGGAAGGACATGTAACAAGAACAAAGTTCAGAGATTGTACTTTTAGACATTGTAGTCAAAGATGAATCCACATATAGAACTAAAAGGTGTCGAGCTCAGAGAGATAATAAATCACCAATGAAGATGATGATGAATCTACCAATGAAGATGATGATGAATACACATTAGAGCAGAATTTTTTTTGAGCCATCCTGCTTAGAGAATCCCAAGTAATAGGAATATTAGGGATGTGGGGAGACGGCGCGATAGTTTGGATAGACCAAAGAACCATCCTTCGAAGCAAACTTAAGTAGCCTGAGAAGACATATTCGTGAGTAAATCGCTAGTAAGCATAAGTATAGTTTGGATAGTATAATGATAAATGGCTAAACATTATGGACACAGCAAGTAGAGCCTTGGACAAGATCGCATGAGATGGATTTGTAAGAAGACTTGAAGGTGTTTTAATAGATATATGATAGTGGACGAGAGCATCGCTTCATAGGATTGGTTCAGGAGTGGTTCAAAGACAAAGGAACATTATCAATGGATGATAATTACACAAGAAATGGCTCCAAAACAATACTAATGGATTACAAATCGACAGATATTTCGAATAATGTAGTGCATACATCGCTCACATTCAAAACAGAAAATGCCTAAACAACACTCCATAAAACTCCCCACAGCTAAGGAAAGGGAAGACGAAAATGAAGTACCCTGCAGTTTTTGGAAGCAAAATGCTACATCAAAAGAGAAGATGGAAGAATGGGAAAGTTTGACTCGATGATTGTGAGGAATTTGTTGTTTACTCCAAGTACAAGGAAAGCATACAAGTGTTACAATCTAAGATTAAATAAAGTCAGGAAAAGCATCAACTTAACAATTGGTGAAACAGCATACCGTAATCAAAAGAAAGAAGAAAAACAAATCCAATGGAACAATCCTTTGAAAAATAAGATGAAAAAGAAGAAGAAGAGGAAGATGAAGATGAAGCATGAAGAGAATCCATGTATGAAGAGCAAGTTCAACAAGTATCTCCAAAGACACCTAGCAAACGAAAGTACGTAAGAATCATCCTTCGCATCGATTTCATTAAAACAAAGATGCGGAGTTGGAGACTAGAAGAAAAATCCATTCACCGTAACAAACACACCTAGCACCTTTTATCTACAATTGAACCAAACTATTTTGAAGAAGCCAACAAGGATGAATTTGGAATAAGGCCATGGATGAAGAATTGGATGAAATAGAGAAAATGACACTTGGGAATTGGTTCCAAGACCAAAGAATAAGAATGTGATCGGCTAATAAAATGGCTTCGTGAACAAATTGAGTTAGAATATGGACAAAGTTACAAGGAACAAAGCTAGATTATACAAACAGATATGCAATGATCATAGGAATCGACTTTGAAGAGACATATGCCCCGGCCTGCATCGGAAGCAATCCATTTTGCTTTTAGCTTATGCATGTTAAAAAAATGTTAAAGTATATCGATGGATGTAAAATCAACTTTTCCTAATGGGGAACTTGAAGAAGTCTACATTGAACAATCCGAAGGATTTCATTTGTCGGAGAACACAGACTATGTGCGTAAATTAAAGAAGGCCTTGTGGCTATTCAAAAACGCTCCTAGAGCATGGTAATCTAAACTGGATAAGTATCTGCAGCAGGCAGGGTTCGTAAAAGGAAGTGCAAACAACAAAATCTACATCAAGGTTACCACATAAATTTGCAAAAGACAGCAGAGTGAATTTGAAATGCCACTACTTGGAGAACTATCCTTCTTCTGACTCGACACGCCAGCAACCAGCGAATTTTTATTTCTCAAACCAAGCATATCATAGAATGCTAAAGAGGTTTGGTAAATGGAAGATTGCAAACCAACATCACTCCCATGCAATCCAAAATTTAAGTTGAGCAAAGATGATGATTCAAAGCTCATGCATCAAAGGCCATATAGGTCACCGATTACAGCCCACTATATGCGATGATCCGCACTTACGTAATGCAGAAGCCAATGTGTGGCATGATTTCAAGCAACAATAAATGAACCGCTACGTATTAGCAAGAAAGAGGATCTCAAACATCTCAAAGGAACAAAAAGAGTTTGAATTATGGTATCCAAAGGAAAAGATATATCACTTAATGCATTCCACACAAATGCAGATTAAGTATTGTATTGATGACCAATTAAGCACCATTGAGCATTGTTCTTACTTATGAGTAAGTTTACATCATGGCTAAGCAAGAAAACAATCATCGATATCTCTATCTATAGCCGAGGCAGAAAGTATATTGCAACAAATACGTTGTACATGTCTCTTTGATGAAACAAATTGACAGACATAGCGATTGAGTATGATGAGCCCATTCCAATATATTGTGATAATACAAGTTCCATCAAGATCTCAAAAACCCGTGATGCACTCCAAGACCTGCTAATATCCAATCAGCATCACTTTCTACGGAAAAGCTTAAAAGAACATCGAGTTGAGTATGTGGGCAATAAAGAACAAGTGGCAGACATCTTTACACAAAACATCTTTGCCAAAGACTTGAGTTATTTCTAATCTAAAAATGAATGTTTTTGAATGCTTATCTTATAAGGTCTTAGATGTGCCACCGAGGAAGCACCCATAAGATTACTTCATCGGGGAGCAGCCCCAGATGGAGATACCTCGCTTACTGATGACAAGGGGAGAGGATTTATCGACGCGAGGACAGAGGCATTGGTTTAGGGGAGAAGGAGGATATGATTTTGTTGTGAACGTGAGTGTTACACTGTCGCCAAATGGGATTGTTGATTGGCGTTCTCTGCTTGTCATTGATGTCAACCCTTGAAGAAAGACCCATAGAACAAAGGTTTGGTAATGGACCCAATAGTTTTGATGTAAATATGACTCATTATTGTTTTTCATGGTTGATGGGCATAGGTAATAATGATGAACTCCAAAAGTGGTCCTATGGTGAAATCCCTACAGGAAGACGCTTTGTGGAGTAAGATAACCCATGCTTAATTGTGGAATAATGATGAAGCTGGAAAGTGAATTTTTCATGGAAAATATCCGATGGATGGTTCTTGTCATGTCATTTGGTAGTATGTGGAATGTCATATAATTCCTCACAGTAGAGAGTTATGGCTATGTGAAATTGGAGACCCTGGTTATTTCATAATGGACCCAAGTTTGTTTGATGTAAATTGGTATGGAGTTATGATATATTTTAGATAATACTATTCTCATATGTATATTACGTCACACATTTTAGTGGTATGTAGAACATCACATAACCCTCACTCTATTTGAGAGTTGGCTTTTACCGAAGTTGGAGGACCCTACATGTCATCTAGAAATTCCAAAAGGTCAAAGTAATCAAAGTGGTTTAAGAGATTTTAAAAGGTAAATAATAAAGGAAGGGATGAGTGTATTATAATTCAAAGTGAATACAAAATAAATTATTTCAATAATAATTAATGGAGAAATTAGAAGTGGACCCAACCCTAAATAAGGAAAGTGGGGCCAAGTGACCTAGGAAGATGTTTTAAGGAAGCCACTTGGAGAATATAAAATGTAAGAGGGCAAAGGCTCTCTTTAATCTTGAATCAATTTGGAGAATACTGTATATATATAGGTTTCTGAGTTTCAAAAATGATATCTAAGCCGAAATCCTTGAGGAAAAAGTGAAGAAATAAGGCCGAAATGCAAGGAAGGATAATTCGATGGTGCTTTCTTCTAAGGTATGCTATTTTCAGGTCATCTACTAGCTTATAACGTTTTGTATAATGATTCAGATTCTGAAATTTCTATGCAACTGGAGAAAACATATCCAAGTATCTGTGGTTAAAAATTCAGCTTGTGGTCGTTACTTTTGGAGTTACACTTTGAAAATAGGGTTTGTGGCCAGTCTCAAACTAGTCAAAATCACGTGGTTTCTGTGTAACAACATCATAACTTCTGCTAAAAGATCCTAACTAAATGAGACAAATGCTATTAGGGTATAGTCTGTAGTATTTTTGTAACATTTTCAGATTATTTCATCAAATATTTTGTGTAAGGCACGCTCTACAAGTTCACTTCCAGAATGCCGTAATTCAACAAGGTTTTGCCATTTTTGCTATAACCTTTTCTGAGAGGTTCCAGTAGTTCCACTTGAGGAATTGCATAAAAACACACTGGAAGAACACAGCATCAGTTTCAGAGATTTCATACATTATGCGTTCAAAGTTATGATTACTTCCAAGTTAGGGTTGCTGACTTATCCAAAACTAGGCATGTGAGACTAAAAGAAAAGTTTGATGAAAATGCTAGTATCCTTGTTTTTAAAGTTAAGGAAGGCTCGCAGGAATGTGATCAGCATACAATTCAAAGTCTATTACAGAGCTACAAATCATATTTGACGATAAAATTGATGATGGCTTTGTTGTGGTACATGTTGAGTACATGGCTGAGAGACAAGTAGTTGATGAGCTGGGACACATACACGAAGTACAATTGATGATGTTGGTAAATATTGATGATTCATAGTTTATGAGTAGCTGACACATGATTGGAACATACTTGGTACATGGTTGACGCACTTGTTATGGTACGTGCTGATTAAGGTGTTGGTGCATGGTTGATGCACCTGCTTATGGTGCCGTGTTGATTACAAAAGTTGCGTACGGTTGGATGCAATTGTTTATGGTATAGGTTGATTAGCGGTTGAGGTACATGTTGATGCAATTTGTTTAGTGGTACAGTTGATTACAAAGCCATGCATGGTTGATGCACTTGTTTATGGTACAGTGTTGATTACGTGTTGGTGCATGGTTGATACAATTTGTTATGGTACAGCCGACATGTGCTGGATGCATGGTCTGGGACATTGGTACAGTTTGCGCCAGAGCATCTCACGCTGATAGTGTGATACTGGTTCCATCATTCTACTTCTACTCTGTGGTGGAAGGTGGATAGTAAGTGATGTGTGGTTGCAGCCACCTTCAGCTTGTAGCCTAAGAACATGGGGTTGTAGCCTCCTTCCGGGTTAGGAAGCTAGAGAATGGGGAGTTGGATCTTCCTCAAGCCAGAAGCTCGAGAAACTAGGGGTTGAGCCCTCTTCCATTTGTACTAGAAAAACAAAGGAAGATTATGCTTCCAATGAATGTAATTTCAAGACATATAAGAAAAAAAGCATTACGTGGTTTTATCCCACTTTTGGTTTCAACATAAAAACACTGGTGTACTGTAGCTGTGTAAGGATTGTTCATTTGTTCATTCTTATTTACTCTACAATTATAATAAAATACTGATATAGCACTTGGATTATATGGTTAAAAGGGACTAAATTGCTCTATCGATTCAACCCCCTTTAATCCAACCGCCTGTCTAACCTAGTACAATTTACGCCTCTTGTTCCCAAAATTCATTCAGTACACATGTCCTTGCATCTAGTACTAAAAGGGAGTATTTTTATGGTGTTGATTAAGAAATCTAAGAAAATATGGATTTTCTATCACAACTATGACACAAATACATTGTATATATAATATTAAAGAGAACCTTGGGTTCTATTGGTCACACTCTTAATCAAGTATTATAATAGTAATTTCCATTTTTATTTATGTCGGCTTTAGACCATTACTTGTAATTATATTCCTCCTAGTCTCCTATATATACCAAGGAGACATTTTCATTTTGAATCATCTTGTACTTGAACATTTAAGTAGTAAAGAGGTTGCCCTCTAAGAGTGTGTCATTATCATAAATTATCTCTTTTCAAGGCGCTGAGTACTTTTTTGAGGTTTTTCTATGCCATATTGGATATTTGGTTCTTAACATATGGTATCGTGAGCTCATAGTCTTGCTCTCACGCTAGTTATTTGACACTGCGGAATTTTTTTTCATAACTTGTTTTCTGGCAATGTTTCAGTGCTTAATGGATTTGGAGGATATTTAGTGCATTGCATTCTGCATGTTGGGTTAAAATTACCTCGAGGGCCTTTATACTTTAGGGACACTGCACAAGTTGTATTCTGAATCATCCTGTAATGAGTCATTACGGAATTTCGCTATAAAAAAATTTCAGAACATTTCGCACTCAAATCCAAAGGACATTTACAAAATTAGTAAGGTATATGTAGTAAAAAGTTCAGCTTCTAGGTCATCTTGAATTTGTATATACACCTTTTGTAAGATAGGTATCCGACCAGTCCCATTGACTAGTCTCAAGAAGGTGTTCCCAAGAAAAATCATAACTTTCGCTAGAGCATCCAAACTGAAAAAATCGGTTTCTAATAGGGATCAGGATAGTTCACGTTTTGGGTGCAAGTTTCTATAATTTGATATCACTATTTTTTATGGCATGCTATACAAGGAGATCTCCAAAAGGCCAAAATCACAAGTTGTGAGGAAGCAAGCAAATTCCACCAGTACATCCACTTGGATCGCACCTATGGAATTATAGAGAATAAATATCAAATAACTACAAAAGAAAATTTCATACCCATAAGGGCCGATACTTGGGAGATAGAACAAAATAAATATTGTCTAGCAGAATCAACTCAAAATCAAGACTCTGTGTGATACTGGGCCAACATGCCACCGTATGGACCTTATACACTAAATAAGCCTCCATAAAATCCTAATTGGACCTTCTTTGATGAAGGTGAAGAAATGAGGAGGGACATAAATGAACTACAAAAGAAGATGGATTCAATGAAGGTAATCGATACTAAGATGACCAATGGAAGCTAAGCTGATACTAAGATGGATTCAATGCAGTTGTTGATGGATTCAAAGGAAACTAAGTTGGATACTAAGATGGATGTATTTTGAAAGGGGAGATCATGAAGTATTGAAAATTTTGTAACGAGAAGACACCAAAGTGAAATTTATCCCATGAAATTCATGATGAGGACACAAGGAAGTTGGGTGAATCAAGAATGGAGAAACTCCAACTTTGGTTTGAAGACCAACCACATTCCTAAGATTGATATGAGGAAGTCGATGGCAAGGACCCAATCATTGGCTGGATAATTTCCTGTGATGGAGCACTCTTGATCTCCATAATGTGCCACATACACAAATGGTATGAATTGCTTCTTTACATTTAGAACCCAATTTGTTTGGTATCGATGGTTTTATTCTCACAAATCACTCGTCACTTGACACCATGGAAGAAATGATAGCACACTATGAGGGATACAAGAGCATCCTCTCTTAGCCAATTGATAAATCTCGCCAAAAGGGTTCAGTTACCGAGCACTTGATTGATGTATTCATCAATCAAGTGCTCATCTTTAATATCGTTTACCTTTATATTCTAGATGAGCACTTTATGGATGTATTCATAGGAAATTTAAAGGATAACATTCAACATGAGGTTCGGGCTTTGGGAACCCAAATCATTGGAGGATGCATCAAGGTGGCAAGAAATGTTGAAAGTAATATGTATTATGGCTACCAGTTGACCCATATTTTAACATCTATAGAGAGAATAATGTTCTTTCTTCTAAAACACCTCATCCCACAAGGTTGACACCTCAACAATTGGAGGAAAGAAAAGAAAAGGTTTATGCTTTAATTCAGAGCTGTACAAGTACAAGAAGGGACATAAGTGGTGGAGAAGAAATTATTCTACATAGATTGTGAAGAGGAAGAAGAACAAGAACAAGAACCATCTCAAGATGAAAACATAGAAGCTACATGTCCAAGAGTTGACCCCATGATATTCCAGTAATGCATTGGCTAGAATTCGGGGCACCTCAAACCCTCAAGATCAAGGATACATCAAAAAGAAAAGGTAATAGGTCCCAATTGATTCTGGAAGTACTCATAATTTCCATTCACTATAAATTACCCAAAGATCTCAATTCCTTTGCATATCCAAATACCAGAGTTTCAAGTAATGATCACAGATGTAGGAACTATCAATTGTTCAAAGAAAATGTAATAAGATCAATCTTACTAAGTGGGGACTATGCAATGAATAGGTCCAATGATTTTATGACCCATGGGTGGTGTAGATGTTGTAATAAGAATCCAATGTTACAATCATTAAGAACAATGGTTTTAATTTTCAAATTTTCATGAAATTTCATTGGAAGGAAAAGAAATTGAGTTAAGAGGTGTCACAGGAAGCCGTTAAGGTGATAATCTCTAACGGCACGACAAAATTATTGAAAAGGGGACATCAAGGCATTGTTGCACAACTATTCTCACTCACATGTTCAAACATCTAAGCCATCTATTCCTCAAGATCTCCAAAGGATCATTGATAAGCATTCCCAAGTATTTGAAGATATTCCCAAAGGTCTCCCACCCACCTCAAAGCATTGATCATGGAATTCCACCTAATTCCCCGAGTAATTTTCCTAACATCGCCATACAGATACCCTTATGCCCGTAAGAGGGAAATTGATACAATGGGTTGAAGAAATGTTAGAGTATCGCATTTTCATTAGACCCAGCCAAAGTTCTTAATTCGCACTGTTAATGGTGTTCAAGAAAGATAGCTCATGTATGCATAGTCCAAAATTATAGAGAGCTCAAACAAGATCACTCATTAAAGATAAGTTTCATTCTTTGTCATTGATGAATTGTTAGGGTGAACATAGAGTAATCTATTTCACAAAATTGGATCTTCGCTCGGGGTATCATCAGATCAGGGAATGACAGGGCTAGGCGACATCCCAAAACAACATTCCTAACCCAAGGAAGGCCATTATGAATTTTTGGTCATGCCTTTGGCCTTACAATGCACCTTCCATGTTCCAGTTGGTTGTTGAATTCCATTTTCAAGCCCCTTCCTTCAAAAATTTCAGGCTAATATTTTGATGATTTATTAATCTATAGAAAGTCTTGGAGGACTGGGTGTGCAACATGTTGACAAGGTGCTACAACCACTAAAGGAGCAACAACTATATGCCAAACCATCCAAATGTTTCTTGGAGTAAAGGAGGTAGAGTATTTAATACAATATATCCCATGAAGGTGTCATGGTAGACCCCAACAAGATTAAGGCCATGATGTAACTGGTCGATTCCCAAAACACAAACAATCTTAGAGGATTTTTGGGTTTGACAAGTTACTACCGCAAGTTTCTTCAAAATCATGGAAGAATAGCAAGACCTTTAACAACACTAACTAAAAGGGATGTATTTTCATGGACTGTAGAGGCAACTAAAGATTTTGAACAACTAAAGAGGTGATGTGTAAAGCTCCCTATCTCACCACTCTAGACTTCACAAAACCTTTATTGTGAAATGTGATGCCCTCAAATGGAATTGGTGTTGTCCTAATGCAAGAAGAAGGCCCCCGGCTTTGGAAAGTCGACCACTCAAGGAAGAAGGACTTACACAAACCCATTTATGAGAATGGAATACGGAAATTACATGCATTGAGGAAATGGTGTCCTTACCTAATAGGTAGGCACCCCAAGGTCGTGTGATCATGATAGTCTAAATACTTCTGAACAAATACTATCTTCAAGAACAACAAAAATGGGTAACTAAGATATTAAGGTGATTTTGAAATCATCTATAAAGGGAAGCAAAATAGGGTAGATTCACTCTCAAGAAAAGGATGAAGATGTTGAGGTCTTTGTGTTATCTTGATCATCCAACCTGAATGGATAATAGAAACAAGGGATGAATGGAAATGACGTAAAAAGTGTGGACTCTTTACTTAAAGGTTGCCAGATTCTAGGGCATTCCATACTTACATGAAAAATTGATTCACTATGGTACAAAGACACTTATATTTATGTAAGAACTTGATTCCAAACAAAAGGTACTATTGGAATTGCGGCCACACCCTCTCCAATAGGAGTGGGCACCTGGATTTTGAGAACCCACCACAGAGTCAAGAAGGATTTTTTGGGATGGCCTTAAAACTAATGTTCAAAGGTTTGTAAGTGAATGTGTGGTCAGCTAACAAAATAAGTGGTAGAAACAATTAATACCCCTGTGTCTTCTTTATTAACCATTATCCATCCCAAGTCAAGACTGAGGAGGGTTTCATGGATTTCACTGCTGTGGTTACCAAAGTCCAATGAACACTCTGGCTATCATGGTGATTACGAGACCATCACGATGCACACCTTGTGCACTCTCTCATCCCCAAAGTGCTAGTGTACAAATGGCACCGCATTCATGGAGACAGCCTAAGAATCTACATGGTAGCCCAAAGATTATTGTAAGTACGTAGGATCCCATCTTCATTGGACATTTTGAACAAAATTATTTTCATGGTACCTCAATTGGCTCATAGGATCATCCTATCATCCTCAATCTGATGGACAAACCGGAGATAGTGAACAAATGTCGTGAAGGATACCTTCAAGTATTTTGTTCCATAAACAAAACACAATGGTTCAAATGGTTACCTTGGTAAAATGGTGGTATAACACTTCCTTTCATATTGCAACAAAATGACACCATTTATGGTACTTTTTATGGATACCACCCTCCTTCCATCACTTCTTCTCTAAAAAGAAAAACGTAAGGTTCAAGTAAAGGAAGATCACATCGAGAATCAAGAAAAAATTCTCCAAATCTTAAAGGGACAACTTGACCATGGCACACAAAATCACATGAAACAAACAAGTGACCAACATCAGAGTGAAAGAAGTTTTGAAGAATTAGTGTATCTTTGAGACTACAACCATACAAACAAATGTCCCCAAGCAAGTCAAGAAGGATAATAAATTATCACCAAAGTACTATGGACCTTATAAGGTGTTGCAAAATATTGTACTATGGCATACAAATTGAGCTACCTGCATCTTCACTTAGTACACCAGCTCTACAAGCCCATGCTTAAAGAAGGTTATAGTATGATCCCGCCTAAACCATATGTTTCCAACTCAATAGAAGGAAAAAAAAATCATATTGGAGATCTGAAGCCATCATCGACACAAGAATTCGCCACTTAAGGAATAGATCCATTTCAGAGTATCTCATTAAAATGGAGGAAACTACCTACCGGTTTTCCACTTGGGAAGATGAGTCTTTATACAAGCATCTAGAGTTACTCAAGCTGCTGCGGCCAACACTTTATTCCAAGGGAGGGTACAAGTAAGCCCTTAATATTGGCTCATTACCCCTTAATTGGGGCATATTAGTAATGTTATTTTATTTATACCATTTTAGGCCATTAGTTGTAATTATAATTCTAGTCCTCTATATATACCAAGGAGACATTTTCATTTTGAATCATCTTGTACTTGAACATTTGGCGGCAGTAAGGAGGTTGCCCTCAAGAGGCTGGCTTATTATCATAAATTATCTCCTTTCAAGGCGCTGAGTAATTTCTTTTTTGAGGTTTCTATTATTGATATTTTGGTTCTAATGTAACCCCGAAAGAAGTTTAAAGAGCATCAATGGCAAACTTAAAACTTTAGTCAACCAATTTGTGTACTTTGGAAAAGAAAATTAGGGTTTATGGTTTACATGATAAATCGATGATGGAAGAGTATGTAAGGATTTAAGTTTGAGTCCATAAACCCTCCCATATCGTTAAGGTACGTGAATATTCTATCCATGACAAATTTCAGTTGTCATACGTAAACAATTGAAAAATTTCAACGCTATCCCCATTCACGTCATTGTTTCCTCGTTCAGTCCCAGTACAATCATCTCCTTGTTCCCTTGTAAAATTTGCCCGACAGTACACATGTCTCTACATCTAGTACTGCAATGGAGTATTTTTATGGTGTTGATTAAGCAATCAAAAAAAATAAGGATGTTTCATCACAACTATGACAAAGATACATTATATATACAATATTAATGTAGAACCCGAAAGAAAAAATCATCAAGAAAGAATTTCACGAAACTTAAACTTAAGGCCAAACTAAATTCTATGTACTGAAAAGAAATTAGGGTTTGTGGTTTACATGATGAATTGATGATGGAAGAAAGTGGGTGTGAGTGAAATTTGAGTCCAGAAACCCTCCCATATCGTTAAGGAATGTGAATAGTTTATCCATGTCAAATTTCAGTGCATACAAAAATAGTTTGAAAAAATTTCGACATTGGCCCCATTCAAAGGAGGTCATTGTTGCTCGTTTCTTGTCCTAATACAATTTGTGTTCAGTTCGACAGTACGCACGTCCCCGCATCTACTACTGCAAGGGGATATTTTTATGGTGTTGATTAAGCAATCAATGAAAAAAGGGGATTTTTCATGACAACTATGACACACATACATTGTGTTGTTCCAGAGTCTGTACTTAAGGCTTAGAAGTATAGTGTCTAGGAATCTGAAAGTGAGTAAGGGGTAGAGAAGGAAGAAACATCAACCTTCGATAAGGGAAACTAGGGATGATTTCTGAGTTGGGGTTGTCTAGCTTCCAATTGTTCCTGGATGTTTATATCCTGTTCAATCGTTGCCCATGAACGTTCAAGTTCAACCCGGGTAGTGGCTATTTTAAGAATAGTATCAAAAATATTTAAGGCAATATGTGTTTGATCTTATAGTCTGGGTTTGATATTAGGTTGTCTTGTTACAGGGACAGTCATGGAGGAACAAAATGATAAGAAAATCGCAGAGGAATTTTAGGTGTTGTCTCAATTTTGGTCGTATAAAGGAGAGTTTACAGTTCCAGTAGTGAAAATAGGGTGCAAACCAAAGGCCCTTTCCCGTAACTGAGTTATATTTTAAATAGAGATGTATGAGATGGGAGAAAACATAAAGATGTCTATCATGTAAGGCTCCTATCAAGGGAGAATCTCACTTATAAACAGAAGAAGAAAATAGGTGAAGAAATAACCCGATGAAGCATAAAATATATATAGAAATCTAAAGTGTTGACTGGTCTTATACCTGCTAATAGCTGGCACAGAGGACAAAAAGTAAAGAATATAGAAAACTAGAATTCATTCACTATAGTAGAGGTTGTACTAAATTATAGTGAAGCATTCATCAGATACATATATGAAATGAAATGAAATATGAGATACAAGGAAACAAACTCATAACACAGTCATGACGGAATTGAGAATCTTTGGATTTGATTTATATTAATTCTCAAGATAGAAAACCTCTATTACAATCGACCCAAAAAGGTCCAGCCCTTTTTATTTCTTTCTATGGTATATTTATACAGTTTTACATAAGATGGAATCTCAATCGTTACAAGATTTGCAGTTACGATAAGAAGGAGAGAAATCGTTCCATTTCTTCATCTCTGTCTTTATTTGGTACCAGAAGCTTGCCCTCTTGCATGCTCGGTACAAGTGACACATATTTCCACTAGTCGAGATATCAACCGTGACGGTTCCGCTTGACATTTGGCCTCAAAAGAGTAACAATCTCGGGCTAATTGCGGCAACCTTTCTTCCATCTGTCGGCCTATGATGTCAATGGCACATAATTGCACACTTGGTTTATTCATACATTTATCTATTTGCACTATGTCTGCCATAGTTACTTGTGAGATTTCGGCCGAATATATTTCTTCTTTTTCATTTATATCAAGAGAGATTTTCGCTATATTCACTTGACTCAATGTCTCAGCATTTCCTTCGTTATCAATACTTAACAGAGTACCATCCATAGAATCAAAAGCCTCTTCAAAGGATTTCATTACCTTCTTGGCTTGCAGTTTACCTTTTGATATACTGTGCTCCCATTCTTTCAATAAAATATTTCCTCTGGTCTGCTCCGAAATGGAAAACCTGGGAGCACTTCTCGATTCCTTGTTTTTTGTAGCTATTACAGCTTCCTGAAAAGTGACCCGAGTTGCTCCAACTTCCATTTCTCTGACATATAAATTTTCCAATACTTCATCAAAAAGTAAGCAGTTGTCCTGAATTATCTCTACCTTGGCGAGTAAACTTCGTTGGGCTGCAGAAACCCTACTCCGAATTTCCATCGCCTGGGACTGGAACATCCCGATATCTATAACTTTACTTTCAGTGATTTCCACTCTAGCCTGTAGTTGTTCAATCAAGTCTTTTTGTTGGCCCGCTTGTATCTGACCGTTCTGAACCACCAGCTCTGCTTGTTCGAGCTTAGTTTTGAGCAGCTCTATCTCCTTTTTATCGGCCATCTTTGCTTGTTCTATTCCTGTGCTCGCCTAGTCCTTGGCAACCTCCTCTACTGTGGCTAGTCTAGTTTCTAAGGTTTTGATGAGGTGATTTTTTCACTTCAGCTGATTTTTCAAAACCTCGACTAAAAATTGGTTTGTTGTAGCATATGCCCCTAAGGTCCCGGCTATTTCTGTAGAAAACTCATCTTTCCTCTTGTTTTTCCCATCGGTCAACACTTTGTACTTCTTAGTTGTTGATCCCCCTTCCTGATAGAATTCTCTTTTTACCACAGCCTTTCTATTCTTATCTAAAAAGAACTCATTCAGAGGGAGCTCTTCCATCCTTATAGGTCTCAATTCTTCATTTAAAATCCACCCTGTGTCTATGTTTCCCTCAGTTGACTGCAATGGAGTAAAGGAGGCGATGGGATCTCCAATTTTCTTAGCTGTCTATCCTAGAGTAGTAACTCAAGTTTTCTTTTTCAGTGGCTCGAGAGTCTTTATCTCTATTTTCAGACTCCTAGTTTTCTCTTCCCTGTCTTGGTGTTTTTATTGGCTGGGTGTCACATCTTTGGATCCTTCGGCTTCTTTTTGTTTCACCTCTGTTGTACTTGGATTCTCACCCTGCAATACTGTGGAAAGAAAACTGTGTCGATGTTCTTGGAATTTTAGAACATCGACCCTCTCTTCGGGTCCTAGGGCTTGTATCCGAGCCAAAATTTCGGCATAAGATCTTGCACCTCAGAAAAAATCATCCGAGGGCGAATTCTCGTGTTCGAATCTTTTGAGTTCGCAACTGGACAAGTGATTACTTACGACCCTTTGCAGATCGTTCTTCTTGAATTCAATATGAACCAATTTTAGGTCTTCCAAGGCTACTGCCTCAGCTTTAGCATGCCTGAAATCTAATAAAGAATATGAATTTAAATGAACAGGAAAAGGTGCCCATGCTTTCTTTGAATATCCTTTAAGCTCCTTGCTTATGCCACCAATTACGGTTTGCCTAGCAACCTCACGACAAGCCAACTTGTCAGGTATGAATAATGGTAATGCATGCAAGGGAACAGAAGCCCCGAAAACCCTGAGATATGAGAATTTTGATTCTACATACCAGTCATCTATATTGCTCAGATTCGTCGCTATATTGTTCAAGATCCTAGGTGGCGGGTGGCCGAAAATAGTGACATGTAGTGGTACCATTACCCAGTTGAAGATTTCATACACAAAATATGTCGCTTTGTTTTCCCACAGTTTTGAATGGTAGATGTGGATGGGCTCAACCTCTGATGGATTCCAACTCCAACTCATTAAGGGAAAGGGCGTTAGAAAACACACGGTGTCCATAATGTATGCAAACATAAAGAATGAAGCAATCTTTATGCTCTCCCCCTGTGCCCGATACTCTGTAACTTGACCGATCAAGCTATTAGACATCATTTTAGCCCAGTCAAAGGAACAACCTTTGGAAACTGAATGTATTAGAGGCACCCACTGAATAAATAAATGTGTGGTGTCCTCTCTCCCGTATAGTCTGCAGGTCATAATAGCTACATATTTGAACTGCGATTCCAGGGAAGCTATTGAATATATACCATTAATGTTTTCCCTGAGCTTCACAGGGTGTGAAACCCAATCTCTGATTAAATTGGACATAGCCTTGTCATATTGCACACATTCCTTATGTTTGAAGTTTTCCAAGAATTCGACATCGTAGGTAAGGTCCAACACGGTAGGCAACTTGTACATAGCCTGCAGTTGTTCGGGTCTGAAAGTCCCAATAATGACTTTTTGTTCATTGATGATGGTTCTGGTTGGTATGTCCACATGGTCTAATGCCCACCGGACCATATCATAGTAAGGGAGTAGTCATGGCCTGGCCACTACTTTATGCATTCCAGATTGGATGACAATCTTATATTTGGTGGTCAGGTCGTCTTTTTCATTGTCACTGGAATCATTAGAATAATCTACCAATTCGGACTTTAGAACATAAAAAAAAATGACCAGGTCCTGACAGAGTCGACACTTCGAGGTGAAGTATCAGCGATGTTTTCTTAACCTTGTCCCAAAACGTCAATGTTGGCTTTAGACGCTTTTCGCGGGGCCATGGCGGGGGATCCTGCTTTAGCTCTTCTGCGATAAAAATATGTATACATACAAAAATTAGTTGGCTGAGAAAAGTTTGTTCTGCGTAATATAGAAATGAATTCCCAATAACAAATAACATCTCTATATATTCAACTATTTAAAACTTGGTACTTTTCAGGAAAAGAACGGTCAAATCATGCTTAAATATAAATTTAGCAATAAAAACCCAATCCTTACTTGTTGATTCGCCTTGTTTCTAATTAATGCCATAAATTTTGGCAGTTCGAAATGTCAGTTGGCGTAAGGAAAAATTATGACTGCCTCGTAGACTGTGCATGCATCAAATCACGAGAAAAGATAGCTTATCTCAATTAATCAGGTTTTATTGATGTTAATTAATCTTTCGGTACTCTCTACATCGAGAGTTTTCGCTTTAACCCTTTGAACCTCTAAGACCCGAGATTGCAATGATTATCTTTAGTTCATAAAAAATGTAATTATGATTAGGCACTTAATTAATTACATGATTATTTGGCTCTTAATTAATTACGTGATTATTTATATCGCAACTTCGCGACTCGGAGCTTCGAAGGTATAGTTTCCGGGAAGTTCGTATGTTGAGTTGCGAAATCACGAGATCGCGATGATATGTTTTAATTAAAATGGGGGATAAAACTGGATTAAGTGTTTAATTAATTACGTTTCTATATTTATCGTGACTTCGCAACCCGGGGCTTTGACAGTGTAGCTTTTAAAGGAAAATACGCCGAGTTGAGAATTTCCGACAGAGCTTAACCACGGCTAAGCTTTTTACCTTTAACATTAACGCGGGTTACCAAAACAAGAAATTCATGGTTTCGGCTATCGGGGTTATGACAGTAAGACTTTTGGAGTTAGTAAACACCAAGACGCAAAACTCCAATGATGCTTAACCGTAATTTAGAAAAAATTTACTCTCGTTACTAACCTGGGTAAAACTTTAAAGTGATTTCGTCGTTTCGTTGTTCGGGACTTGTGACCTATGTGATCTATAACATCCGACATATGAAATCCCGAGGTAAAAAAGGGGAAAATCATTTGAACGAAAAGTAGAACTCACCTTGAGAGTATGAAACTGTCGCCACTCGCATAATGAGACTTCAGAGATTTTGGAACAAAAGAAGGAAAATACGAAAACCATCTTTCGATTTTGAGCATTAAGATATGAAATTCAAAATGGGCTAAAAAATAAAGGTGGCTCCAACACATTGTATATACATTAATGTAGAACCTGAAAGAAAATTGAAGAAAGGCAACGAATTGTATCACATGTGTACATTTGAAGATACTTGCAACGAATTAGCTATACTAGGAACCAAATCATCCATTTCCTTTGTTTATCCCATGTAAATATTCTTGCAACGAATTAGCTATACTATTGACAAAAAAAATTCATCGATAGTATAGCTAATTCATCACAAGATTATTTACGTTCGTCGCTCTAGTGACGATATCCTTTCCTTGTCTCTTGCCGACGAATTCCCTTCTTTGTCTCTCTTCTCGACGAAAATGTTTTCATAAGTGATGGGTACTAAATTATCCTTGATTATTATCCTTTATTTTCTCCTCTAGTACCTATTCTTGAAGGTTAAAAAGATCAGCATCATCTTAGAAGAGAATCCAATATCAATATATTTATCTACTTCTATAGAGACTACTCTCTCTATGTTTTAAAAGATAACTACATGACACTACACTTAAACGAAAAATTCCAACACTTGATGGTTTTAATTAGGATTCATTTCATATTTGGTTTATCAACTTGAAATTAAATTTGTATACTTTGCAAGCTAGTTGTACCTTGAGTCAAATACAAATATGAAATTAGGAATCATTAACATATATACTAGAACAAACCCTATGCGTTGATGTGCCCTGACCTCCCTCTCTCTCCCCACGCATGCCCTCCTCTCCAGGAGGGGCCTCGGGGCCCCCCGTCTCCCAACCACCTCCCTCTCCCTCCACCTCCACCAAGGATTTTGCAGCTTTTACCTCTCTCATTGCCTCTCTTCCCAAGACGAACAAGCAAACCCCTCCAAATTTTGTGAAAAAGTTGGATCAATTCCCCTCGGTTCAGATCCAAGGAAGCTCTAGAATCCTTGCCCTCAAATTTGCAGAATAGACACTCATCGGGTAGTTTACGGGAATCTTGCCCTCTCCGCGGGCTATGGAAATTTGGATCGACAAGAACTGGAAACCCCACCTGAAAGGAAATCTTTCACATTTTCTCTGCGGAAGAGGCTTCTTCGCTTTTCTCTTCGAAGATAAAGTAGATTGAGGTCTCATCTTCAGAAGTGGGTCGTACTTCATGGGCTCCATAGGTATGTATCTCAATAGTTGGACCTTGTATTTCAACCCCAAAAATGATATTCCTAATGCAGTCCCAGTTTGTGTTCACCTCCCCTTCCTCCCTCTACATTACTGGAATAATGAAACTATTTGTTCTATAGGTAATACTCTTGGGAAGTTCATAGACCGAGCAGAACCTAAAGAGGGTCTTCAAGCATGTGCATGCATTTGTGTAGAAGTAGATCTAGAAAAAGGGTTGTCTAAATTTATTAATCTCACCTTGGATAACTCGAACTACCTGCAACAAATTGATTATGAATAACTACCCTTCAAATGCAAAATTTGTCATGAGTATGGACATTTTGTGAAACATTTTCCTAAATCCCCTCTCGAAAGTCTGACTGAAGACTTTGAGCAGTGGCAGCATCCCAAAAGGAAAAAGCAGCAGAAACACGGTCCAAATCCTAAAGCCACCCCCATGCCTCTGCCTCCTAACCCTTCTCAAGATCCTGAATCTTTCATCCGGTTCTCGACCCAAGAGCCACCCCGAGTGGAGTTTCCCCCCTTGCAACCATAGATCACCCTTCTACCTCCCTCCCATCTAACGCATCACCTTGAGTCTCCTATCCCTACCTCCACACCGATTTTTCCTCCTCACCGATCTTCTCTTCCTGAGGATGGAGATATAGAACAAATCTCAGAGTAAGACTCATATGCAGATACCCATGCTTCCCCCATCAGAAAATTCAAAAGGAATTCAAACCTGCATAAAAGGGATGCTTCTACCAGGAAAGAAATTGAACTTGGGAAGTAAACAACTTTGGACCAGCATGTTAGGAAAGAAACAAGGCAGACCAGGAACCAGAGTGGGTCCAACCCCCATAAAGGGGGAAACTCCAAGCCTTCTAAATGATAAAAGCAATCTCCTAGAATTGCAGAGGACTAGGGACCCGACACAAGCTCTCGCTAATACATGATCTAATTAAAGAAGAAAACCCTCATGTCCTTCTACTCCAGGAGACAAAAAGGAAGGATATTGATATCCTTCAGGAAAGTAGCTACATCTGGCAAGCATGCAAAGGCATGGAAGTCAGCATAAGAGAAGCCTTGGGGGGAATCTGCACCCTGTGGAATCCCAATATTTTCTCTCTCCAATCTTGGCAATCTACGATGCACTGGATCAAAACTTCACTTCTCCATATACCAACATGTAAGATTATGACTTTTATTAATGTATATATGCCTGCAATTTATCATGAAAAAATTGACTGATGGTCCTCCCTCCAAAACCTCGAAGGCAGTCTTGATCTCAAAGACCTCATAATAGCTAGAGACCTCAACACTACCCTCCACCCTAAGGAAAAAAAATGGGGTTCTCGAGTACGGGACCCCACTCATGAGCATATCAAGGATATTATATCCTCCTATCACTTACTCAACATAAATCCCTCTAACGGTCGTTTCACTTGGTCAAATAGAAGACTAGAGTCGGGGCACATCATTGCTCGCCTGGATCGGTTTCTCTTAAGAAGCTCCTTCCTTGACGATTCCTTTTCACCCTCCTCTCTCATTCTCCCCTGAACTGGCTCTGATCACAAACCTGTCACCCTTACTCTTTCCCCCCCTAATAATGTTGGCCCCATCCCCTTCAAATTCAACCCCCTTTGGATATTAGATCCAAGATTTTTTTATATTGTCTCAGATGCCTGGAACTATTGGATTCAAGGTTCCCCAAACTACATTTGGGAACAAAAATTAAAAAGAGTCAAATTGACCCTCAAACACTGGGTGAAAAGCATCGAAGAAAAATAACATGAAGCAAAAAATGGGAAAATTAAGGAAATGGAAGAAAACAGATTGGCAATGGAAGAGGGGCCTACCACTCATTCTCTTCTTCTCAAAGAGAAGTAAGACCTCATTGACTATCAAAAAATCCTTCATGTGGAAGAGGAAAATTGGAGGCTCAAATCTCAGAGTCTCTGGCTAAACTCAGGAGACAGAAGCACAAGATTCTTTCAGAGACAAACCAAAGCTAGACTCTGGAGGAACAAGGTGAAGGAAATCATAAAATAATATGGAACAAAAACACATGACTTCCACCAAATTCAATCAGAAGCCAAAATTCATTCTGAACGACTTCTAACTGAGGACGGTATGAAAAACCTCAACATACAAGAAGATATGTTGCTAAACATACTGAACGTTGTCAACCAGGAGAATAACGCCAAGTAAATCAAGAAGTTACAGAAAATTAACTCTATGAGGCCTTGTTCCAACTTCACCCAGACAAAGTTCCAAGACCATATGGCTTCAACGCTCATTTTTATCAAAAATGTTGGCATATAATTGAAAGAGATCTTCTGAGGATGATCCAGTATGTTCAAAAATCTACAAAGCTGGGGGGGTAGTACAAATTCCACCTTTTTGGCCCTTATTCCAAAATATTCCAACCGTTCCTCCTTCTCTATATTTAGACCCATATCCTTATGCAATGTCTCCTACAAAATCATCGCTAAAGTCATAGACAATAGAATCAAGCCTCTCCTGCATAAGCTCATCTCTCCAAACCAAAGTGGTGTCGAAAAAAGACAAATGATTGACAACATCATATTGGTTCAAGAGGCCATACACTCTAGCAGGGAACAAGGAGACCAAGGAATTATTATCAAAATTGATATGGCCAACGCCTTTGATAGGGTGAGGCACACCTTTTTGTTTGCAGTTTTGAATAAATTTGGTTTTATCTCAAAATTCATAGCTTAGGTCTCAGCACGTGTCTCCATGCCTTGGATATCTCCTCTGATCAATGGATTCCCAACAAGCTTCTTCAAAATATCCAGAGGGATAAGACAAGTTTGTCCACTTTCCCCCCTCCTCTACATAATCATGGCAGAAACCCTTGGCAAGAAATTGGAAAAGGATCGAACCTCCAAAGCCATTCCCAACATCAAAATAGAATGAGGAGCGAAGAGAATAAATCACTCTCAATTCGTTGATGACACTCTCCTCATTGGAGGCGCCTCCATTGTCATGGCTAAGAGATTCAAAATTTCTCTAGACAATTTCACCCAAGCCTCAGGAGCTCTCATAAATAGTGCCAAATCCAATGTCTATACTTGGAACACTCCCATAAGAACTTCTCACCTAATAGAAAACATCTTTTGTTTTCCTCATATTGAAAATTGGCAAACCTTCAGATACCTTGGCATCCCAATTTGTCTCAAATCTCTTCCAAATTCAGCTTGGAACCAAATTCTCGACAAGCTCAAAAAACATTGGAACATTGGGGAGCCTTTTGGCTCAATTTGGCGGGTCGAACTGTGCTAATAAAATCAGTTCCCTCTGCTCTCCCCATATTTCAATTTTCCTCTCTTCTTTCTCCTCAGAACGTTAAATCCTCAATCTCCAGTCTCCTTCGACGCTTTCTCTGGGAAGGAGGGAAAAAAAACACAAAAAATTCCATCTTATAAATTTGGATATTGTAAAGCATCCTAAGGAAAATGGAGGTCTGGGTATCAAATATCCTGCCCTTTCCAACTTGGCAATGGCAGCAAAAATTTTATGGAACCTTGTTTCGGGAAGAATTTATTGGTGGAATCGAATCCTTCTAAAAGAATATCTAGTCGGGGACAGACTCAGATGTTTAGACCAGCACCACTCCCTGGACAGTGGATCACCAATAGGGAAGCTTCTTTCTACCTCCATTCCACTCATTCAAAGTCAGCTCACCTGGATCCCTAGAAATGGTCGAAAGATTCTTATAGGGACATATAGCATCATGGGTAAGCAACCTTTCTAGCAGCATATGCATCTGCAACCGCTCATGAATTGGCTCGACTTGCAAGGAAAAAAGTATATCTCAGATATATCCTCCTGGAGTGCAGACACGGGAGAATGGATAGGATGGAATTTATAAAATCTTCCAAGCAATCTCCAAGACACAGCCCATCAGCTACAAATTCTTCTAAGAGGCTATGCCCCTATATGTACCACGCTAAAAGATCAGAGAGGATGGGGAAATGGCATATACTCTATTAAGCAAGGATATTCACAACTTCTCTCCCAAATGAATCTCACCCCAAAAGATAAACACTGGAATTTTCTTTGGAGCAATGATAGTCCACCCAAGGTCAATTCCTTTTGTTGGATAATGGCTCATGGAAAAATACTAACAGGGGAAAATCTTTTTGAAAGGAACATCCACAGGCCCTTCGGATGTGAGATCTGTTTCAAGGCATTGGAAACCTCTCAATACATCTTTCTTCTTTGCCCTTTTGCTATCACTGTGTGGAAAACATCTCTCTAAAGACTCCATTCAAGAATAAGATGGTCATCCCAACCCAGAGAACTCATTTCAAATTGGACTTCTGACGCAACCTGGCCCTCAGCGAGCAGCCTGCTCCACCAGGACCTTCTTCCTTGCGGGCCCGAAGAGTCTAAGCTCTTCCAACTCCCCTCGGAAGTCAAGAGCCACCCACAGTAACTCCTTCGGCTCTTTCCCCTCCTTCGGAAATCGGGATATCGTGACTCAGGAGTTCGCGGTTCACGCAAACACAATTCACATGCACAACCAAACCCCGAATCCCGAAACTCCGACTGCACACCACCTGTCCTCCACTTACTCCCGGGGCCCACGATGCCACGTCACCCTCGGGATTTCGTGGATCGCGAATCCATAATGCGAAGTTCCCTTGGTGTCGAAAATCCCAAAACGCCGAATACCGATATCCGGGATCTGATGCCGCGTGTCCCTCCGTAGATCGACGGCTCCCATTACTTCGGGAAATCGTAACTCGCGACTTCACGGGGCATAAAACTCTTGTATCACAAAACTCCGAACGCCGAAACCCCAAAGCTCTGGATTCGTGCCACCTGTCCATCTATGATCGACGGCTCTGGTCGAATCGGGAAATCGCACTTCGCGATTTCGAAGAGTATAAAACTCTTACTCTGTGAAATGTCGAACGTCGAATCCCGATCTAAAGGGATCCTGCGCCACGTGTTCCTGTCTGGATCAACGACCCAGATTGACTCGGGAAATCGCGGCTCGGGATTTCTCGAGGTGTTGAACTCTCGCCTTACCGATCCCCGAACGCCGAAACTCCGAAGTCCAATGGACTTTGATTCTCCACGCCTATGGTAAAGGGTTATCTCTCGCGCAACTCCTCCTCGATCGGACGGTCCTCGGGATTTCGCAGAACTTCACGGGGATTTCCAACCGTCGATTCCCTTCCTCCTGAAGAATTCTCCTCTGTA